>PVJO010023771.1:0-25584 GCA_004026905.1 Hystrix cristata | reverse complement strand
CCAGGGGGGTAAAAGTCTAGTTAAAGCCAAAGTGGTAAGGTGTAAGAAATAGAGCTATAAGGAGAAAAAATAGGAACATGAAAGAGAATTATTTTTCCATACTTCCTCTAATGCCTATATTCTATAGTTTGAAATTGAGGAAATAGTAGAGGAACAACAGATTCTACTAACATTAAATATTTAAAGTTGTATCTTTGGGAAGGGGTATCAGGGAAGACTATATACGAAATTGGTATGAAACACGATATAAATGCAAGGAATATTGTATAGAAGGAGGAATACAGCAAGAAAAAAATGAAGTAAAAGCTAATGGAAAAGATAAGAAATTTAAACAGTTAAAATCTTAAAAAAAGTATAAAGAGTATTATACTGCTAAAAACTAAGAAGATACTACTGTCGAATGAAGAATTGCAGTAAGATCTTAAAAAAGGAAAGAAAAAGATATAAACAGAAGCTAGTGTGGAGAAAGGGAAAAGAAAGAAAAGAGACTGAAAACAAATCAAGGTACCATCAGGCAGGAACTTAAACAGATTAAAATACACATGCATGTACACACACACACACACACACACAAAGGAAAAAATAATTAATTTTAAAAAAATTAAATCTAAATCAAAGGAAAAAATAAAACACTCTCTTTTGATCTTGTGGCTCTTTCTAAATCACAGAACTCCAGTTCAGGTGTGTCTTTGTTTATGTCGGGCACTCAGGTCCAGTCTGTTCCCAGTGCTGAGCTGGGTGTGGAGTGCTGTTAATGGTAGCAGTAAGACCTCATAGTGAGCAACCAGGCATTTATCTGGGGGTCTCAGACTGACTTTCACAGTAACAGAGTCTGAGCTCTCTGCAGCTCACTGATTTAAATCAACCGTCTGCTACCTTTTGCTGCGAAGTTCCAGCCCAGCACCCTTTCCCAAGCAAAAATGGTGATCCCCTCCCCCTTCCGATCTGCGGACCTTTGTCCTAGAGATCTGGTCTGCATTCACTCACCAATCGATCATGTACTCAGGGATACTGGGGGTGCTGTGAATCCTGTTCCAGTTGTTTTTTTGTTTTTTTTTTTTTTTCTCATTTCATAAGATTAGTGCTAATTTTGCATTCCCCTGCATGTAGAGAAGGAATTTTATGCTGACTTTTTGCTGGCAGCCATGACAGCTCCCAGCGGCACGACCCAGTTTCTTTGGGTTAGCTGTTCCCCTTTGGCAACCCGCGGGTCTCCGCCAGATGTGTCATGCGTTCCTGCTGATCCCCCCAACTCTCCAGCCTCTGCCAAGAGTTCTGTGCCTTCTCGCCCATCTTGGTGATTTGATCGGGTCCCCTCCATGTGTATCACGTGGTCCCTTTGTTCTCTTGCAGACTCTGAGGCTGCGCCTTGGTCCTGCTGCACCGTGTTCCACTGCCACCTCTCTTGTCTCTGCTTGGGTTGTTGTGTAATTCTTGATCCTATTTTCTTCCTTTCTGCATGAATGACATTCATTTGCAGTCCTCTTTGGCCCTTAATTTTCTGCCTGCGTGTGATTATTCCTGGAGGGTCTGATACGTTGCCCCTCCCTGTTCCACCATCTTGAGCCTGCCCCCAAACTATAAGAATCTTAAACCATTTTTCTATGAAGACTTCAGAATGAAGACTTGATAAAGAATGGATGGGTTTGTGTCTAATATGAATATTCATAATTCAATATTTAGTGTGTTGTAACAATGCACTGTGAGCAGGCTACATAGACAAGAAAGCTCATTTAAAGACAGGACCATTGGTGGACATGAGAGATTGGGGTCAATGGTTCTATAGCAAGTGGAGTCACAAAAATTTCAGTCTGGAATTTGGGGCTTGGAGAGTTATATTGATATTCCAGAAGAAGATGACATGACTATTTGAATACATGTATATTTTTGTACCTGAATAAATGTAGAATGTTGTACATGGAAAAAAAGATATCCCCTGAAAATAAGCCTTATTGCATCTTTTGGTGCAAAAATTAATATAAGACATACTCTTAATTTGGGGGAAATAAAATGTATATTATTTTCTCAAAGCAGATCTATTATCTGATAGATCTCATCCGCACACTTCTGCAAGGGTACACTTTGCAGAACTAGAGACTCAGCCATTATGGTAATAAAAGAATCTGACTTCTCAGTTCATGCATCTTTCACCCCCTAGTTCAACATTATTTGTTGAAAACCTCTCCTATTCAATAACATGAAATGTAATAACATGTACAATGATTTGTCCAAAAATGTCTGTCCCAAATAAATCATTTTTTGGGTTTGTTAAAAAATTATTAAAACATTGTCAATTACTTTTCTTAGTTAAAATCATCAGGATTAAGCTTCTAAAAGTAACATTCTAATCCGGGACAAGATTGCAATTTAATATAACTCAAAAAACAAGTATTCTTATTGTCATATAGTTTTATTTGACACAATGACAATAGAAATTTTCTTGTAGTCATAAGGATCATTTTGGACAAAGTAAAATTCTACGTTTAAATTTGCAGTACTAAGAAAAGTCCTATTACAAAGAATGTTCTTTTTCTAATTTTTTTTTTCAAATTTTATTTAAATGGTACATTTTAGATGTACATAGTGATAACATTCATCACAGGGGATTTGTACCTGTACATGATATATCTCGTTGCTTCTTTTTTCCCATTCCCCTCCCCTCCCTTCACCCCCTCCTCCCTCCTTATTTACAAAAGCTTTTTTTCCTTCCATTTCTTATTTCTCTTGTCCCTCTATCCCTTTACCCCTCCCCCTCCATTGTACCTTTTCAGATTTGGAAACTATCTTCCATTTCCATATATAATACATTTTAGTCCTTATTTACACTTTCAGTTTCTCACACCAGAGAAACAATGTGGTATTTAAACATGTGTGTCCAATTCATTTCACATAAATGGACGCATCAAGATGCGTCCATTTACCTAGAAATATTTCGAGCTTATACTTTATGGCAGAGTAGTACTCCATTGTATAAAAATCCCACATTTTCTTTATCCATTCCTTGGTTGATGGGCATTTGGGGTGTTTCCAAGATTTAGCTATTACAAAATGTGCCATTATAAATATTGGTGTGCATGCATCACTGTGGTATGATGCTTTTAATTCTTTTGGAAAGATAACAAGTAGAAGAATAGCTGGGTCAAATGGAACCTCTAGTCCTAGTTCCCCGAGGACTCTTCACACTGATTTCCATAGCAGTCGCACCAGTCTAGACTCCCCCCACAGGCCGTGGAGAAGGATACCTTTTTCTCCACATCGCCTCCAGCATTTGTTTTTGGCTTATTTGCTGATAGGAGCCAATATTTCTGGAGTGAGGTGGAATATCAGGGTTGTTTTAATTTGCATCTCTAGAAAAACCAATGATGTTGAACATTTTTTCATATGTTTATTTGCTGTTTCTACTTCTTCGTCTGGGAAGTGTCTATTCATTTCACCTTCTCGTTTTTGGTTTGGGTCTTTAAATTTGAGGGGTCTGATTATTTTGAGTTCTTTGCATATTCATAATGTTAGTCCTTTCTAGGAGGAATACCTGTCAAAAACTTTTTTCCCATTCTGTGAGTTGTCTCTTCACTCTGTTGGTTTCTTTTGCTGTTAAAAGCTTGTTAGTAAAATGAGATCCCAGTTGTTGATCCTTTGTGATATTTCCTGGGCAATTGGGGATTTGTTCATAAAGTCTTTGCCTACACCTGTGTCTTGAAGAGTTCTACCTATTCTATCTTCCAAGAGATTTAGATCACAAAGAATGATCTGTTTTAATATTTAGATCACAAAGAATGTTCTTTTCCAGCAAACATTATAAACTCCTTTCTGGACTAGAGAAGTTTAAATCCAGTCCACTGCATAACAGTGATCACTTAATAGTGCTGATGAAATATTATATAGAGACTTTTTTAAAGCAGTGGAATATTGAATTGTTATCATGTAATCAAGAATTTTAGCAAATTCTTTTTTTAAATTTTATTTTAATGGTACATTTTAGATATACATGCTGATACATAGGGAATTTGTACCTGTGCATTCTGTGCTGCAGGTTTTGTGTAATTTAAATATCCATACATGCATGCTATATTTTGTTTCCTAAGCACTTAGGCAAACATCTTATGTGACTTAAAATTTATTTATTAGGAACTTGAGAAAAATTAAATTTCTTCTATATATAGAATATGCAATGTAATTTTAGATTAAACATTTCCCTAAGAAGTAATTTAAAATATAAATATTCCAGTAGAAAAATGGACAAGAGATGCTCACCGCTTGCTAATTTACAATAAGAAAAATAAACATGCCAGTTGACACAAAAATGACCAAGTCATGTACAACCAAAACACACATTTTTAAAGACTATGGAGGGTATAAAAACATAGTGAGGCTTTTGAAGTAAAAAATTAAATATTCACAATATCTAAAGGCTGTGTGAATTCTTATAACATCCCTGCAGATATGGCTCATTTTATTTGTCATATTTAACTTTCTTCTAATTTTTTTTCACTAAACAAAACATGCAAAAAAGAATAAATTTAGGTACAGCCATGCTATAGGGTAAATGTAGCCATTCAAGGGAATGAGATATATTATGTAATAACATGAAAATATACAAGGCTACTAAATGAATACTTCTGAAATCTATGTATATCATAATATCATTTTATAGAATGTACATCTATTCATAGGAATAGTGAAGAACAATATATGTATAATACATAATAAGTTATTTCTAAGTGGTGAACTTGTTAATCATACTTTTCTAATTTGTTCTTTTATGTGTTTAAAAAAATCCTATTATCAGAAAAATATTTTTTTCAAATAAGTTAAGCAGTTAGTTAGTGCTCTAAAAGTAACAGCAAATTTTTGCTCTCTTTTAAAATACAAAATTAAATTTTAGGATGAATTTTTAGGAATCTATTGTTGAATAATATAACTACCACTATTTTTCTTCAGAAACATATCCACTATGTTTAAGTTGATATACCAGAGACACTTAACCAGAAGACCATGCTCAGTAGTCTCCAGAATTACTATTCTTCCATTGCAATGTGATTTTAAAATATTTTTATTTGTTAATTTTACTTAGGATTATCTTTCTCGTAGTAAGAATCACTAAATTGCTAAGTGTGATAGTGAGATATCAGATAAACATTGTATTAAGTAAATGTATAAGTAACTTTCAACAACAGATTCTGAATTTTTTAAAGTAGCAAAGTGTTTTAAAAAATGGAAGGCATAGAGAAAAAATGACATTTTCCTGTTCACAGGAATAGTATTTTATGAAAATATGTAATAAACATTAACATTTTGAAAACTTTTCCAAATAAAAGCATACATCAAATTTTACATAGCCACATAGATCTAGTGTTGCTTTGTGTTGGGAAAGAGGAGTAAGATTGAGAACTGGGCCTGTAAAGAAAAGCCAAATGATTTCAAGAAAATTAATCCTTTCTCATCTTGTACTCATGGTTTACTACACTAGTTTTTGACATAGCATGTGACCAAATTTGACAAAATGTAGACGAGTACTTTAGAGGCAATTTGATGAATCATTGTGCAGCTAGATGGGTAAATTATCATTGATTACAATATATTACATAGTCAAGAAATAACAATTAATAATTAGGTCAACCAAAATGACAGGACCAGAGCATGATCAGACCAGAGACTTGTTGACTAACAGGTAATTTGCAGAAAATTATTCAAAGGTCAGGTGTTCAAAATCCATATCATGTGAATTTATTTTGTTTCTGGCTAAAGAAAAGTATACACAGAACCAGGGCACCTGGTCTTCAGGTATTTTTTCGTAGCACATATTTGCAGTATATGATGTTTACATTCATCTTGAGAAGTCAGCACATGGACATAATACAGCTTGTTTCTTTACTTGGTCCCTTCTCTGTCCCACCATTTTCATTCTTCTTATTATTACTAGATCATGTTTATGACATATAATGTTTACATTCGTTGAGTTTATTAGGTTCCTGTATATGTATCTTAATTCTGCTTACTTCCCCTTCCCCTCCCCCTCTCTCCTCGCCCTCGGTCTCCTAGACCCCTTCCCATTTGCAAGAGATCTCTCCTCTCATTTCTTTTTATCCAGCCTTTATGATTCTCTTTCTTTGTACTTTGCTTTACTAAAATGAGGAACTGGTATCTTTAGTTATTTTTAAGAGAGCATCCCAAAATGAAATACAGTATATAATATCTAAATCTTCATTAAAAAACATATTTGTTATACTAATTTGTACGCTTAATTTGTATGCCACATGTAGACTATCAAAATACAGTAGTTTCTCCCACTACCAGTTTTCTTCTATTTAAAACAGATACTTTGTCATCAAAATTTGTAATTATGCCCATTTCTGCTATTATGTCTTTAAATTCTGTAGAAGTCAATTTGAATAGTGCAGCTAAATTTATCTAAAAGGTAAACATTTTGTTGTAACCATCTTGCCTCAATTCCTTCCAAGACTTCCCATTAAGTAAGATTTAAATAACATCAGTATTGCATGCAATGCTTTTCTGGTCCCAGCTTGCACAACTAACCTCATTTTCTTCTCTTCCATGACTTACAGTCTGCTGACTAGCAACACAAATACTTTCCATAAGATGAAATGCTATAAATAATGACCTGCATTTACACAATTCTTCCAATTCTTCTTGAAATGCTTCTTCTATGCATTTCTGCCTGAAAATCTCAGACACATTCCTCAAGTCTAAGAACAACTTTCAAAGCTTTATTTTTATGATCTATGAAATCTTAATGTTGCTAAATACTTCGCTTTATTGCTCTAGAAGTAAATGAGAAAATGTGAAATTATCAATGAGAAGTTACTGATAGAAGGTAAGTGCTCAAAATGAAAAGCAAAATGAAAGTTTGTTGCTGTTAGTAGTGTGTAAATGTTTGGATTAATTCAATATTTAGTCTTTATCTTAAAACATAAAGATTCATGATGACTTCATATCATAGAAAATCAATGACATAATGCATAAAAGAGGCATTTCATTGAATTCCATTCTTCAGTGTTCAATTTCTCTAAAACAGCATCTCTGGTCTATAATAGAAATAGTGACTAAGTCTTTTGTATTAATGTGTGCTGATAAAATGGAATAATGAGAATAGTTTCCGGAAAATGGTACATACATATAAAATAGCCATTTTCCGTATTTTTACCCTCTTCTCCCTTTTCTTCCCCCACTCCCTGTTCCCCTTCCACATCTTCAAATATCTACTTTCTCATTTTCTGTCATCTCTCTTTTATTTTCACTAATTCATTTATTTGTATTTCATAATTATGTTATAAGAGAAAGCACATAGTATTTAACTTTCTGAGTCTGACTAACTTCAGTTATCATCATGTTCCACATTTCTACCCATTTTCATTTAAATGATATGATTTCATTTTTCCTTGTGCTGGAAAAAATATTCCATTTGTTTATTCACCACAGTTTTTTTTTCCACCCATTTACCTGTTGTCAGGCATCTAGGGTGATTCTGCAGTTTACCTATTGCAAATTTTGCCACTATAAGCATGAGCGTATATGTATTACTGCAATGTGCTGTCTTCAATTGATTTAGGAATATGCCCAGGAGTAC
Organism: Hystrix cristata; assembly: GCA_004026905.1. NCBI lineage: Eukaryota > Metazoa > Chordata > Mammalia > Rodentia > Hystricidae > Hystrix > Hystrix cristata. Next base: position 17,999 of record PVJO010023771.1, on the reverse strand, counting down.
AGCTAGATCGAATGGTATTTATTTTTAGTTTTTTGTAGAAATCTCCACATTGATTTCCATACTAGTTATGCTATTTTACTTTGTCATCTACAATGGTCCTTTTTTTCTGTATTCTTAGAAGCATTCTTTTTTTTTTTTTTTTTGTATTCTTTATTAGTGGGGTGAGATGGAATCACAAAGTAGTTTTGATTTGCATTTTGCTGAAATCCAAAGCTCTTAAACATTTCTCATATATTTTTTCTATTTGTACCTCTTTTGAGAAGTATATCTTCAGTTCTTTTTCCCATTTTTGATTAGATTATTTAGAATAGTATTCATTTTTTAAAGTTCTTTGTATATATTAGATATTAATCGTCTATCAAAAGAGAAACTAACAAAAAAACAACAAAAAAAGAGAAGCTAATAATTTTTTTTTTTTTTTTTGCAATCTATAAGTTGTCTCTTCATTGTGTTTATTGTTTCCTTTGGTGTGCAGAGGCTCTTTATTTTTTTTTTTTGAGGCTCTTTAATTTGATGTAATCTTATTTGATGATTTTTTAAATTGTTTACTGTGCTACTAGAGTTATATTCAAGAAGTATTTACCTGTACTCATGGTATCAAGTGTTGTCCTCCCAAGTTTTCCTCCAGTGGTTTCAAAGTTTCTTGTTTTGCATCGTACATTCTGATTTGATTTGGGTACAGGGTGAGGCAAGAGGGGCTGGGGGTTTAGCTCAGTGATTAGAGTGCTTGCTTTGTAAGCACAAGGCCCTGAGTTCGATTCCCAGCACCAAAAAAAAAAAAAAAAAAAAAAAAAAAAAAAAAAAAAAAAAAAAAAAAAAAAAAAAAAAAAAAAAAAAAGGGTGAGGCAGGAATCTAGTTTCAATGGTCTGCACGTGGATATCCAGTTTCCCCAGCACCATTTACCATTTGTTAAAGAAGCAATCTTTTCTCCAACATATGTTTTAGACACCCTTTAAAAACTATCAGATGGCTGATTTTCAAATATCATGTTCAAAAGTTTATTTCTGAGCCTTTTTTTTCCTATTTCATTAGTCTACGTGTCTGTTTTTGTACCAGAACCACACTGTCTTTTACTATGACATAACTTGAAATCTGGTGTTGTGATCTCAGAGCATGATGATTTATCCAGCATTGGCTTTTTCCTAATGCTTGCTTTGACTATTCTGGGTGTTTTCTGATTCCACATGAATTTTAGGACTGCTTTTGATAGCTTTGTGAAGAATGTCTTTTGATAGAAATAGCATTGAATCTGTAGATCACTTTTGGTAACATAGCCGTTTTAACAATATTAATTTTACTGATCCAGAAACAAGATCTTTCCACTTTTGATTCCTTTATTCAGTATTTTTCTTCAGTGTTCTATAGTTTTCATTGTACATATCTTTCACATTCTTACTTAGATTTATTCCTAGGTATTATCTTCAAAGTTGTGTTTGGAATTGCTTAACCTATTTCCTTTCTTTGTGTACATTATGACGTAAAGGAATGCTATTGATTTTCTGTGTTGATTTTGTATCCTGCAACTTTGCTGCATTTGTTTATCAGATCTAAAGTTTTCTGGTGAAATGTTTTGGCTGTTGTACGTGAAAAGTCATGTGACTTGCAAATAGGTATAATTTGACTTCTTGCTTTCCCCTTCTTACACCTTTGATTTCTGTCTCTTGCCTGGGGAAGCTGCCTAAAATTTAGTGTACAGTATTGAAAAGAAGTGATGCGAGTGGACATGCTTGTCTTGATCCTGATAATAGAAGAAATGCTTGCAGGTTTTTCTTTTCCAGTATGATGTTCTCTATGAGTTTGTCATATATGGATTTTATCAGTTTGAGGTAAGATCATTCAGAACCTATTTTCAACTTCCTGAAACAATAAGGAATTTTGTCAAGGGCTTTTTTCTGCAGCTATTGATAAGAATGTTCACTTTTTATACTTGTTCTTATTTCTGTGTATTGTATGCATTTATTTATATATGTTGAACCATTCCTACATTCCTGAGATGAAACCAACTTGGTCCTGCTTTATGAGCTTATCAATCTGTCATCGAATTCTGTTTGCAAGGATCTTACTGAAACATTTCACGTCTGTGTTTCATCAGTGATACTGGTTTGTAGTTTTCTTTCTTGTTGAATGCTTTTCTTATTTTGTCTCAGAGTAATTGTGACTTGGTGGAATAAATTTGAAAGCCATCTTTCCATTTCTGTTACATGGAAAAGTTTGAAGAACATTGGTGTTAGTTTCTTTATAAAAGTCTGGCAAATTTCAACAGTTAATCCACTGAGTCCTGGGATTTTTTAGGATGGTAGTCTCTTTATTACTGCATCAATTTCATTCGTTATTATTGATCTGTTTAGTTTTCTATTTTATTGGCTTGATTTTTGTAGCTCATATGTGTCTAAAAATTCATTTCTTTCTTCTACATTCTCCAGTTTATTAAAATATGAATTTTTGAAATGAGTCCTAATAATTCTTTACATTTCAGTGGTTTCTACTGTAATTTTTTTCATTTGCAAGTTTAATTTTATTAATTTTGTCATGTTTGGTTTTCTGTTTGCAATTTTGGCTAAGAGGTTATATTATCAATCTGTGTTTATATTTGAGAGAAGTATTGTTATTGTTAGGCATGCCTGTGTGTGAGGAGGGTGCAGACAATTAAATAACATCATTTGTTTGCTTTGAAAATGACAGAGACTCTTTGCAGTGGACAACTCAGGGCTGGTTTATATAAGCTTTCGCCTTAAGAAGGTAAAACAATGGAGACAGATTTTTTGAAGTACTTAGTTGAAAGCCTTCAGCAATGAGTGTGAGAAGGTTGCACACCCACAATCACCCTCCAGTTCCAGGCGAGAAGAAATTTTCTCTGCAGTACTCTGTCACTGCTCTTTTCCTGCACCACTCTGACAATGTAGTATCTCCTATTTCCACAAGGCTTTTACATAATCTACAAACAGGCACGGAAAGGTGAAGAACAATGAGAACAGGGACACAGTTTGGACCTCCCATATTGTCATCTCCTCTCATTTCTCCATTATGGATATAGCTGAAGGTAAGAGGGCTTCATCAGACGTCTGAGATGTTAACAATTGACACAGCAAGGGGAAAGCTGTGGAAACTGCCACCGTCTGCTCACTCGTCCAAAGGATGAGTGTAATTCAGTCACATTAAAGAGCAAAGGCTCTTTAATGTTCCTTCCCCAAATCATTTTCTATCAGGAAAGCCTGGAATCTGATCACTGTCTCTTAAAAAGTATCTCTTCTCTACAACCATATCAAACCTACTGAGCTTGCCAGCAATGGAAAACCAGCAACGAAGTACAGTGGATTTGTGCAATTCGAATTAATCTCCTCTGCACTGAAATCTTCAGCCAGGAAAGCAGTCCTAGTTCAAACTTCATGGCGCTTGGTTTCATGAATCTGGTCCAGTTTAGTCCCTGTTACTAACAGTGGGATTTGGTTATCAGCGACTGTTTCCAACCATAATCTGCATTTGTCACTGAGACTCTTGTTGGCACCAAATCCTTATTGAGAGCTTCCAGTGACCAACGATACAAATTTTGAGATGACTTTTTATTTGTTAAATCATGTACTAAAAAAAATACCAATTAAGGAGTTGTAAAACACTGCTTTGGTGCTTTTCACACTGCTGGCACTTCCCACATAGCCTCCAATATCCCGTAGTTCTATAGAGCAGGTCTTTTATTCTGTGGGTTCCTTCTTTGTGGTCATGAACTCTGACATCAGCTGAACAGTCCACAGTCCATGATAGATATCCCAGCCCTTGCTTCTGGGAGAGAAGATGGACCAGTGAAGATTTCCCAACATTGGAGTTTCCAAACATCTACCTTCACCCAGTCCAGGGACGCCATCTTGTCACTGCCTCCTGGCGGTTCAGTGACTAATAGGTTATACATCTCATTTGTTCTTTCAAAGAACCAACTCTTATTCATGGATCCTTTTCATTTTTTTATTCTCAAAATCATTTATTTCTACTCTGATTTTTATTATTTCCTTGTTTCTATTGATTTTTGGTTTGGTTCATTCTTGTTTTCTAAGCACCTGTAGAGCTTCATTAGATTTTGTATGTGCAATCACCCTGTTTTTCTCATGTAGGCACTCAGCTGTGAGTGTATCACAGATTCTTATATGTTGTGTTTCCACTACCATTTGGTTCTGGAAATATTTAAATTTTTCCCTGACTTTTTCTATCACTCACTGATCATTCAAGAAAGTAATACTTCATCTCTGAGTAATTATGTACTTTCTGATTCTTTTGCTGTCGATTTCTAATTTCCTCCCATTGTGATCTGATAGCGAAAAGGTATGTAAGAAGAAGTTAAAATGATAAAGAAGGGAACATAAATGGAAACGTGGAAAAAAATGCGAGGAGATTGCATCTAATTGTAAAACTAACAAAATTAGGTACATCTAGGAAGCAACTATTGATGAAGGAAAATGTGACAATAGAATAGAATGCTGTAGAAGCAAGAGCAGTAACCTAATTCACTCAATTATATTCACACATCTACATATACCAAGACAAAATCGAATCAAGCAAAAATGCCAACAAAAAGGCCAAATAAATGAACAAATAAATGTACGAGGAAAAGCAGAGCAGTTATCCTGCTCTCTTGGTAAGGATGACTATCCCAGGTGGCTCGTCAATGCAGCTGTTTTCAGTGTACCACAGTCAAGAGCCTCTAGTTGGGGTGCTCACAGGGTACCATCTGGCATCTACTGCCATCTCCACAACTCTCTCTGCACTGTCCTTTTTTCTCTCTCGGCACTCATGGCTCTGTACAATGTCACAACTTTCTCTAAATCTCTGGCCCATAATTCTCATTCTGTCAGGGATCAGGAAAGAGTCAGCCCTAGCTCACACCCTGCCAGTGGTTTCTCAGTGCTGCTAGTGTGAGAGTGTTTGCAGCCACCCCAGTCCTCTGAATCTGTGGTTCCCTCCATGCCCCAAACTGGAGAGATGTTAGCACAAGGAAGGCAGGACTATACGGTGTTTCTCTCTGTGCCTGCACGCACTGCTTCTAACTCTGCCGGAGTCCACTGAATTTCTCTCTTGCTCCAGTCTCTGTTTCTGCCTCTCTCCACCCACAGCGCTCTGTTTCTAGGCCTGCCACTGCACTGTGAGGATTTCTTAGTGCCCGGGACAAGGGCGGCTTTCCTCAGTGAATATTTCAGACTCCGGGTCCTGCCTCCCAGCAAAACTGCTTGACCTAACCAGTAAGGATGACAATGGTGGCTATGCTGAGCATCAAGTATCAGGTGCCCTCATCGGCTTCTTCTCCTAGACAGCTTCGTGCATGTCACACAATGGTAAACTCTGCAAACCTGTTCTGTGAGCAGCACCAGAGTGGTGACCTGGCTTCTTATTCCAGCCACCCCTACTTCCGGATTTCACCTCTCTGCTGTCTTGCTCGAACTGTACTGCAGTAGTTGGTCTCCCTACCAAATTAGGTAGCATACACCTACCGACTGGGGTGCATATCTCAGATCCACCTGTGTGAGTCCTTTTGTCTCTAGTTCACCAGGACGGACTTCTTGAGTGATTACTTTTTTCAAAATAACAAGTAGAGAGATGTCCTGAGATACAGGCTATTTTTAGAGGAATATATGGCATTTTTTTTATTTTAAAATCTCCTCTACTCTGCAATTGATTAATAAGTTAATACCCAAACTTACAGCCAATGTGCTACCTTGTGAGAAGCACATGATATAGCTGCATTATTTCGTATATATTGGAGAATTTCTTCACAGAAGAAACGTGATCTGACCTGAAGTTTGCTATGTGAGATAGTTGTAGTGCATAACTTCACTGAACTGAAACAGCATCTCCTAAGTTGTTATGCTGCTACCCATTCAACAGGGTATGTTTATAGTCATGCGCAGTAATCATTATGTGTACCGTTTTTGATTATCCTCAGCAGAAATTGCATATGATGTTTCAAGAGCCAAAATGTATAGTCCTCATCTCAGAATTCACTAGATCAACCCTGTCACTACTTAGACTTGAGAATAACAATGGTTATTCTTAAATAACAAGGCTCAAAGGAATATATGTTAAATTAATGAGGATACCAATTTCAGCTGTAAAAGTATATTATAGGTTTTGTTTCCTTCTAAAGAGACCCCAAGACACAATTGAACGTATAGAAGGCTTTCTACACAGTTGAAAGAATCTCTGACTGAGTTAATAGATAAGTGCTATACATGTATACTGGATATGAACAATGAAATATATGAATGATGTGTTAGGAGTTGGGATTCTTATCGATGAAGTGGATGGGTTCCATATAAACAAGAGGAGAAGCATCAACCCACACCTTGTCTTTAACTCTACATAAGGGTTGTGGTGGTTTTTATGAAATTCATCTCTTCAAGTTTTTCTTTTAGGGATTGTGTTTTTTTTGTGTTCCATCCAACAAGTTTTTGCTAAGCTCAAAGTAACCAAGAACTTTTTCTCTTTTTTTTTTTCTTTTCAAAAAGTTATGTAGCTTTGATTTTACACTTAGGTCTGTGATCCATTCCAGTTAGTTTTTGTGAGAGAAATAAGATGTGCCTGGATTTTTTTTTTTCTTTCCTGCATGTGTGTGTCCACTTATCCCATCATCATTGGTTTAAAATCTTATCCTTTCTCTTTTGAATTCTTTTTCGTCCTTTGAGAAGGTAATTGATTGTGTTTGGGTGGATCTATTTCTTGGGTCTCAATTGTGTTCCATTAGTTTGTTTCTATAATTTTGTGCACAACATATTTCCTTTTTATAGCATTACATTAGTTCTTGAAGTATGTTAGTATCACCCAAATAAAAAATTTCTCCAATACTATGTTAGCTATTCAAGTGCCTTTCCACATAAACATTTTTTCACGCTGAGGCATCCTCCAATAATTTTTATGAAAATCTCTGAAATACAGAACTATTGAAAAAACGTGGAGTGAATCCCTCTGTAAACACAACCTAATTTTTCCAATTAACCTTTTGTTGGCTTTATTTGACTCTGGATCTCTCCAGCCCTCTCCATCCATGAGTTTATACATTGTGTACTATACATGAGAGTGAGTTGCAGGTATAAATGCACTCCATTCCCTCAACATTCCTGGATTCATATAATTAATACAATTCAATTTTTATTTGATTTGTAAAAGTCAGTGACATGAATTTATCATTTGAAAAGGATATTTTTCTCATTATATTTACCTTTATTTCAAGTGCTACACTTGAAATTTTTCTTTTAAATTAGTAAACTTTGATAGCAGTTTTAGGCTTCTAGAAATTTTGAAAAGAATAGAGTCCTCATATGCATAGGCTTCTCTTCCTTTTTCCTTTAATTAACATCTTGCATTGTTAATACTGTTCATTTGTTATAACTGATAAAACAATATTGATGTGTTATTAATTACATCCATAGTTTACATTCAGGTTCAATTTTCATGTTGTATACTCAATACATTTTGAAAAATATGTAATTACACAGAGATGTGATAAAGCTTTGAACAATAAAGTGTTTCTAATAATTCACAAATTTGCCTCATTCTCCTTCCTGACCAATCTCGCCACTCGTCAGTTATGCTGCTGTTTTATGTTCTTGGATTGGTTTTTAATATAGGTTATTTTCCCTTATCAAGCTTTTTAAAAATATTCCAATTGTGAGAAACATATATAACACAGAGTTTACCATTCTAACCATTTTAAGTATGCTATTGAATGACACCAGGTGCGTCCACATTATTGTGTAGCCATCACCACTGTAAATCTCAGAACCTTTGAATCACTCTAGTCTGGAATTCTACCCATTAAACGATAACTCCCCGTGGTCCTCTCCCTTAAGCTAGTGGTTACACTATTCTATGTGCTCCTATGAATTTGCCTATTATAAGTGTCTGGAGTGAGACGAATCATGAAATATTTGCTCTTTTGGGTCAGCCTTATTTCACTTAGTGACTCTTAAAATTAATCCATTTTGTAGCATGTAAGGATCAGAATTTCATTCCATTTTACACTAAATAATATTTTGGGTTTTGTATAAGCCATATATTTTGTTCAGGATGGGCTGTTATAAAAAGAGACCATGGGGGTTGGGGATTTAGCTCAAGGGGTAAAGCGCTTGCCTAGCAAGCACAAGGCCATTAGTTCAAGCCCCAGCACCACCCCCCCTAAAAAAGAGACCATAGGCTAGGTGACAGAAAGATCAGAAATATGTTTTTCACAGTCGAAAGTTCATGATGAAGGTGCACACATGGGTTCTGGTGAGAATACATATCCGAGATGCAGGCAGCCGAATTCTTAATGTGTTTCTACATTGCAGAGATAGTGTTAGAGAGTGTTCTGTAGTTCCTTTTATAAGGGCATTAGTTCTATTAATGAGACAGCCAAACTCATAACCAAATTATCATGCAAAGGCAGAGATAAGACTATCATATTGGGGATGAGGATTTGATAATACGAATTTAGAGGTGATGCAAATATTCAGTTCATTATATTCTACCTATAACCTCCACAAATGTATGTCCTCACATGCAAAATACATTATTTCCCAACAGCCTCAAACTCTTAACTTACATCAGTATCAACTCTAAAATATGAAGAAAAAGTACCACTTAAATATCATCTAAATCAGATACAGGTGAGATTTGAGATCTGATTAATCCAGAGATAAAATTCCCATTTACTATGAAAATAAATGTATTGGTTGGCTTTCCCATTGCTGGGGTCAAATGCCCAACATGCACTACCTTAAAGAAGAAAGTTTTATTGGCTTCTGTTTTCCAAGTATTCGGTCCATGGTTTTCTGGTTCCAAGGCAGAAGCATCATAGCAGGAGAGTATGGTACAGCAAAACTTATTTGTTCATGGAAGCCCGGAAGCAGAGCAGGGTGTCAGCGCTAGAGAAGAAGGAGTGAGGGACCAGAAATAGACACCCAAGGTCACACCTTGATGATCAACACAGACACACACACACACACACACACACACACATATTTTCTCCTAGATAACACCTGAAGGAATCAAGTTGCCACAATGAAGCTTAACAGGCTGATTGCCTGGTTCCTAAAGAAAATTAACTTATTTCTCAAAATTATGGGTGCTGAAAGTCTGAGATTGCTGGTATGATTGGATCCTGGGGAGGGCTCTCTTTCAGGTTGCATACAGCTAACATCTTATCTTTACATGACAGAAAGAGGTATAGAGAGCTCTTTGGGGTCCCTTTTTTACAGTCACAAATCTCATTAATGAAGGTTCCTTCCTTATTTCCTAATTATCTTTGAAAGGTGATAATTTTACCTCCTAAGACTACCACATTGAGTATGAGGATTTCAACATACAAATATAGAGAGAACACAAACTGTCTGTTCACTGCATCTTGTTTTGTTTATTCATTCATCTGTTGGTGGATATTTGACTTGTTTCTACCTTTTGAGTTTTGTGAATAACTCTAAGATCAGCGATCATGTATGAATACCTGTGTGAATCCTTTGTATTAATAATTTGAGTATATAGCAAGAAATGGAACTGATGTGATAATTCTGTGGTAATCATCATGTGGTAATTCTGTATTCATGTATGAGGAAGCAACACATTATTTTCCACAGCAGATACCATATTTCACATCCTCATAAAAAATGCACATAAATTTCAGTTTCTCCACATTATTGCTAATATTTGCAACTTGGAGTTTTTGTTCTTACTACTAGTTATTTTAAAATATATCAAGCAACATCTCATTATGGTTTTGATTTGTATTTCTATAATGGTTAGTGCTATTAAGCATTTTATGTATTTATCAGCCATTTGTGTATTTTCTTCAGAGATCATTCTTTTCAAATTTTCTGCCCATTTTTAATTTGGTTTTACTTATTGTAGGATTTCTTTAAATATTCTGGGTAGCAGTTCCTTATCTGATACTTAATTTTAAAATATTTTCTTCCATTCTGTGGTTGTCATTTTCATTCCCTTGGTAGTTTTCTTTGATACTTTTTAAATTTCAATAAGATCTTACTTACTTTTCTTTTTCATTTAATGTCTGTGTTTTTGGTGTCATGTTGGTAAAATCATAACCAAATCCAATGTCATAAAGCATTTTTGTCTATGCTTTCTTCTAAGAATTTCATAGTTATAGCTCTTGCATTTAGGTCCTATATTATCAGCTTAATATTATTAAAAAAAAACTGAAAAAAACTAACTTATAGAGAGAAAAGTTCTGCTTAGTTCATGGTTTGTGAGGTTCAAAGACATAGAATCTGCATAAACTCAGTTCTAGTAATAGTTTTGGATGATTGACAAACGTCATAATGGAGGCATCTATAGCAGCAGAGCATTTGCATCTAGAACTGGAGCAGTGAGAGAGATGGGAAGAGTCCCACAAATGCTTTGGAAGGCATGCCCTCAAATGACCTAAGAACCTTCCACAAGGCTCCATCTTTTAAAATTCCACTACCTCTGAATTGTGTTACTCTTGGAGGCCAAGTCTTGAACGTATTGACCATTGGGAGACATTCGGCACTAAACCATAGCAACTTTTGAATCCTTTTTTAAAATTGTTTGTTGCGTATGTCTTACAAGAGTACTCTTGCTTCGTGTGCTTATAAATTGTTTACAGCACCATGTTTTGATGTTTGTTCTTTCCCTACTTCACACGCTTGGCACTCTTGTCAAAGCTCAACACATTGTATACGCATATATGTGAAGGTGTATTTCTGGAATCATTCTATTCATTTGATCAATATGTCTATGTTTATGCTAGTATTAACCTGCCTGATTACTGTACTTTAGAGTATGTTTTTAAATGAGAAATTGTGAGCTCTCAAACTTGGTTCTTTTGTGAAGTTTTTTGGACTATTTGGGATCCCTTGGATTTACCTATGAATTTAAGATGAATTATTTTATCATTGTTTAAAAAGTTGTTGGGTTTTTGGTCATTGAATATGCAGGTAACATTGTGTAGCATAAATATTTCAACAATATTAAATGCTGTAATTAAGCTAAATGGGATATCTTTCCATTTATTTTGCTTTCTTTAATCATTCTTCTCAATGTGCAATGCACAAGTGTTTTGCCTCCTTGGTTAATTTATGAATCTAAACATCTCATGCATTTTGATATCATTGTAAGTATAATTTAAAAATTTTATTTTGCTTAATATTTATTGTTAATGTTTAGAAGTAACTTAGATTTGAGTGTTGAGTTTGTATCCTGAAACTTTGCTAAATTTTTTATTGGATGTAACAGATGTTTTCGCATGTGAAATAGTTGAGGTTTTCCACATGTAAGATTATGTCACCTATAAACATTGTTTTACTAATTTCCTTTCCATTTAAATTTTTTTTTTTTTGCTAACTGCTCAAATAAACTTGTGACTAGACATGTTAGAAAAAGATAAGATGAATAATGAGTATGTCTAATTTCCAGGCAGTAAGATGTGGTTTGACGGGTGCATTGCTTTCATTATTTAGAACTTGTTATGAAGCCGAATTATGGTAGATGTGGAAGATGCAAACAAGATGATAAAAACAAAAGTAATCAGAGGGAAGGAAACTTCCGTGTCTATGGAAGCCATGGAACCTGTAGAAATTATGGAAGAATAGTGAAGGTGGGCATTGCAACCATTAAAGCCCATGAAGAAATTGGAGATCTTATAGGCAGTGAAAACATAGAGGCAGAGAAATTATTGAATATAAATAAGTCATTGGTACCAAAGGAAATCATGTGGTTCTTGAATTCAGTGCAAAATAAAATTGCTCAGATTTTGGTCTAGGGTCACAGACCAAAATAATTTTTTAAGAAGTCCAATGATGTGCTATTTTGTTATTTTTAGTACATGTTTACAGTACATAATGATTACATTCCTTGTGTGGAGTTCCTACACGTATATAATGCATACGAATACTTTCTTGCTCATCTTACCCTACTCTGCCTCCTTCCTCCCTCTGTCTCTTGATCCCCTTCCCATTTGAGAAAGACTTATCATTCTACTTCCTATTATCTATCTTTTATTTTGCTCTTCATTTATATTGTGGTTTCCTCACATAAGAGAAACCATGCGATATTTAAGCTTGTGAATCTCGTTTACTTCACTGAACATTAAGCACCATAAGAATTTAAAAGTCAGTGGAACTAATGCACTATTAAGAAAGGAACATGAGCTCCAATCATTGTAAATATGTTTCTCCATGTGGTATTTAGCATTTCCAGACAATATAAATAGTTTTTAAATTTCTGCATTAAACCCTTTGTTTTTAATTATAGCTCGAGATACTTTATCATATCTTATAATTCTGGTATCTAGTATTTACTTCCAAAGATAAAAATCTCCTTCTTGTATTTGTCTTTATTACATATTTGAGATAGCATCTTTAAACACATGCAAGTATGTTCCAGAGAATATTTTATAAATTTATTTTTAAGTGGTAAGAAAGACATAAAAGTTGTATATTTAAATAGGGCATGCTGGTACATGTGTACTGTCCTGTGCCTAATATTTAATTCAGTTAAACATATATATCTCCTTAAACATTTATCATCTATTTATGGTGAGAAGTTTCAATTTCTTTTTCCAATTTGTTGAAGTGTACAATATACTGTTATCTGTTTTCAGCCTAATATGCAGTAGAACAGTAGAACTTCTTTAACTGTAACTGAATACACATTGAATAACCCTTGCCTATCCCTTTCCCCACATTGTTCTCCTCAGCTTCTGGTAACAATGGTTCCATTGTCAACTTCTCTCAGATTAACTTTGTTAGATTCCATAAATAGGTGAGATCAGGCAGCACTTGTCTTTCTGTGCCTGACTTACTTTGATCAACATAATGATTGCCAGCTGCATTTAATGTTTCTCAAATTAAATGATTTCATTATTTTTATGGATGAGTAATATTCCACTGTAGATCGGTACAAAATTTTCTTATCAATTCGTGTGTCATTTGACAGACATGTTTCCACACGGTAGCTATTCTGGTCTTTTGTTGTGTGTGTGGTGGCGAGATCAAACTCAGGGCCTTGCGACCTGCTAATTATTCTGAAATATATTGCAATGACCATGAGAGTGCAGATGTCTCTTTCACACTCTCATTTGATTTATTTGGACATGTAACTAAAAGTGAAATTTTGCTATTTTCCTTCTCATTTCTGATTTATCAGCCTTCTCTCTCATTTTGTTAATTATTCTAGCAAACAATTTGTCTCTTTAGTTCATCTTTTAAAAAGAACAGTTTTCTTTCATTGATCTTTAGTATATTTTCTCCCTTTTATATATTTCCGCTCAGATTTTGTCTCTTCTACTAATTTGGGGTTTTGTTATTTCTTTTTCTAGTTCCTTGAAATGCATTGATATGTCATTTATTCTAGATCTTTCTGCTTCTGTGATGCTGGCATTGATTTCTATAAAATGCCTTCAGAATAGTGCTTTTACTATATCCTATAAGGTTTATATGTTGTGTCTCTGGTTTTTTATGAAATCTTTTAATTTCTGTCTTGATCACTTTTTTTGCTGGTGGGTACTGACAAAATACCTCACACCAATGACATAAAGGATGAGTTTATTTTGGCTTATATTTTTAGTTCATAGTTGGCCAGCTCCAAGGGAGGAAGGCAGGATGGAAGGGTCTTGTGGAGGAAAGCTGCTCATGTCATGGCAGCTAGGAAGCAGAAAGTGAAGGCAGGAGCTAGGAAGGGAGACATAACCTTCTAGGTCATGCTCCCAGTGACCCACCTCTTCCAACCAGACTTCACCTCCTAAATCCCCTGTAAACAAATAACCTTCTAAACCCATGAGGTGTTGGAGGTCATTTTTGGTGTAGACTGTAACATTTCAGCCCTGACTCCCAAAGGATGCATGTCTATCTTTATGAAAATGCACTTAGTCCATCTCTAAGAATTGCCAAAGGTTTAACAGTTTCAGCATTACTTAAAAGTTGGAGTCCAAAGTCTCCTCTGAGACTTACAGCAAACTTCTAGCTTTGAGCCCCTGCAAATATGTAGAAGAAGTTAAATACTGCCAACATACATTTGCACAGGATAAATATTCACATTGTCAAAAGGAGAAATGGAGGATAGGAAGGAATTAGACTAGTGCAAACAGAAACTCATCAGGGCAAACGTGAAATCCTGTAGTTCCATGTCCAATTCCAGAGACAAAATATGAGTTCTAAATGGCTTAGGTGGCCTTGCCCTTACAGTACTGATGAGGCGTGTGACCTCTTTGCTTTTCTTTTGGGCTGATACAGTTTACTCACTGTCTGTGGCTTTCTATAGATCTTCCACATTCCTGGCTTCTCCCACTTCCTGGGATCTCCACTGTACTTTTAACTTTAGTCTCACACCTTCACCCAGCCCTTTCAAACACACACTTCTTGGCCTCTAATACCTTCTTCCAAAATCTGGGTAGAAGCTTTCCTGACCACATAGCTCTTGCATTCTGCATGCATGTAAATCCAACACCATGTGGTCTGTTGCTGACTACAGTAGTAACCAGGTTCTTTGGCAAGATGGCTGCAAGGAACTCTGAGTGCCTGTATTGCTAAGCAGTGTGAACTAAATAACAGGGGACCAATTCCCTGTGGGGCTCTGCTCCAATGCAGTATTATGTGGTTCTCTTCTCAACTCAATGCTTTACAAATTGCAGCATAAAGCATGTGAAGAGAGGGATCTTGTTGATTTCTGACATGCCCTCAAGCTATTTTTCTTATTGTTCTCATCCAAAGTACTGTACTTTTTTAATGCTAATCATTACAGCAGCCACGCTGTTTTTTGTTTCTTATTTGCACATTCTTTCTAGCAAAAATGAAAATTTTTAAATGAGTTTGTGCTCCTATTACTCACAGTAGATACCATTAAAAAATCAAAAATCAAGCTGTAATCATGCTACAACCCAAATGTCAGGCTGCCTTGAAATTTCCTCTGCCAGATTAATTATTTGGCTACCCTAAATATCAATCTCCAGCAAAATCTCAAGACATGAGCAAAATGTAGACAAATTTTCTCTCAGATCACAGCACACATGGCCTGTAGCTCAACTGCCACTGGAGTCCTTGTTCCCAACTGAAAACTTCTGAGTCTGGTCTTTACCATCTGCCATTTAATCAGTATCCTTGTCCTCTGAGATGTGCACAGAATTTCCCATCAAGCTCAACTTACAGCATTCTAGGGCTGCTCTCCAGCCAGCATCTTCAAATCTTTCCAAACTCCTCCCATGAAATAATTCCAAAGGCTTTTAAACCACAGGGTCACATATTCACAGCAACAACCCCACTTCTCTGGTACCAAAATCCATCTTAATCACTTTCCTCGTTGGCAAGACATAATATCTGATTTCTGACAGTTAAATGAGGAGAGGTTTATTTTGACCCTTTTGGCAGGTCTAGATGTCTCACTCATAATGACTCAAATGTGGTGAACCACTGGACAGTTTGCTCCAGCTGTGGGCAGAATCACCTAGGCTCTTGTGTAACACCTCTGGCAATCAATGACACCAAGTTGTGGCATAATCTCATTGACAGCTCATTACCAAGATCACATTCAATACTAGGGTAGGACCAAGAAGAGTAGGAGCATAATTCTATGAGCTGCATATTACTGAGGTGAACTTGTGGCCAACGACCACTGCAAACTGCCACAGGTGATGCTAGCTTGAACAGAAGCCTGATAGCTCAGAGTTGCATGTCTTCCTCTGGCACTGGGGCCATTCCAGAAGCTCCCTCCTTCGGCAAGCTGGTTAATGGGGGCCGTTAGTATATGTCCAATGTTAGGCTTCACTAGGCCAGCACTAGTTTCTGGTTGAAATCTTATGCTGACCACCATAACATAACCCCAGCGAATAGAGACTTGCACCATTCTGTGTGACATTGAGGTAGTGTTGGAGAGAGCAGTCCCTTGGCCACCAAATCTGATCCTAACTTGAGTCACACTTAAACGTCAGAGTCACAAGGATCTGTCAAGTGGCAGTACTGCACTGGGTCCCATGTTGCAACTGGCAGTAATGCACGCCAAAATATGAGACAAATCTGAGCCCATTCCAGATGACCACAAGTCTCTGTCTAATGTTAGTGATGTTCTAGAGCCTCAACTGTGAGCACTGGCCTGATGATTGCTGTGTCACTTAAGGTTGAGAGATGGGCAGCAGATACAGTGTCTGGGCAACCAAGGGTAATGTGAATCTGGGTCACACCTGAGTATCACAACAGGAGCGGCTGCATAGCCTCATGATGAAAGTGAATATACACCATACTTGCTTCGACATTGGAATTGATATACCTCAGTGAGAAGTTAAGGTCATCTTGAGGCTCCACTTTATATTCTGGCCTGTGTATGAAGGTTTCAGTTTGTACTAGGTGCTAGAACTCACTGTGGCAGAACTGTTGCTAAGTGCCAAGTTTCCACGGTCTGCTCTTTAGTGAATGGAGTCATCTACCTGCCCTGTTGCCTGAGATTGGGGGAGGGGTGGTGGAGGCAGTCAGCTGCCTGGCCTAAGGCAGATTCAGTGGCTCATTCTGCAAGTATTACCCTGGTGGTAGAGGTCCTTGGGCTTTGACTAGCACTGAGTTTTACTGTGTTGAGATTTGAACTGTTTCAAGCATAGGGCCAAAATTTAATTCCTTCTCCTTCCGCCAAACAGGAGGCATCTTTCCTGGCTGAGGTGCTTAGAGATGGGAGATGGTTTATGTAGACAACTCTTTATTCATTTCTTCCTTCTCCAACGCACGTCTTCGTTTTGTTATCTAAAATGCAGGCAGTAAGCTCTCTCATCTGATTTCCTTAACTCTTTTTAAGATAGTTGGTACACGAATAGCTGTTCAACTTGGTGTGGTTGTCGAGAGATGATCCTTGGAGTGGCTTGCTCAGATGTTATCTTGCTCCATTGATTGAAATGATAAAATACAGAAATGGTCACCAGGGGTTAGATATGGTAGAGGGAGATTGGAAAGTGTGACTATAAAGGGCGTAGCAAGAGTAATATCTTTGAAGTGAAAGACTCGGTCTGTGTCTTTATTACAATTATGGCTAGATGAATTTACAAATGTGCTAAAATGAGATAAATGCATATAGGCTTCATAGAGCATTACCTTCTTAGTTCTTGAGATTATAATCTAGTTATGTAAGGAGTAAACAAAGGGAGAGGAATACCTGGCAAGAAACATTTTTCCCATTCCGTAGGCTGTATTTTCACTCTGTTGGTTGTTTCCTTTCCTTTGCAGACACTTTTTAGTTTGGTATGATGGCATTTATGGATTCCTGGCACTATTTCTTATGAAACTGAGTGTAAGAAACTGCCTAAATAAACAGCAAAACAGAAGATAAATAATAAGACGTAAGAAGATAGATCTTTCACATATCAAAAGAGATCAAGAGATGAAAGGAGTGGCAGGGGAAGGGGTTGAAGAGAAGAATTAAAATTTGGCATGTACATGTAACAATTCTAAAAAGGAATTAAATCATTATGTCTTGCAAACATGCACTAAACCAAATGGAAAAAGGAAGAAACCAGGTAATGAGTACATGGGATTTTCTGGTAAGATCTGAAATAAGATAGTTGTATTATATAAGGACTTGACCGAGGGTGCTACAAGGCCAAAGAAAAAAAAAGAGATCTGGGGAGAGAGAGACAGAGAGAGAGGGAGAGAGAGAGAGAGAGAGAATAAACTAGGATTGAACAAAACACAATTTCTTAGTGGAAATTACAGCCAGAAGAGTAGTCCTGGGTGACCATAAGACTATTTGGATTCCAACAATTTGACTCATTAAAAGGAGCATATTTATGTGTTAGAACAGGGACTTCATCTTGGCTGAAATGTATCTCATTTAATTTAAGATAATATTGAAGAGTCAGGTGCATTCCCAGACCCAGGGTTCAGTTGTAAAGCCTCACACATGACTCTAGAGGATTTATGCATTTATGTAATTCTGGGAAACTGTGCAAAACGATCAGGATGGGGATACTCAGAATACTTACCACGAGATCTAGCCTCTTCACAAATTTTGAAGGGCAGAATTCATTATTCTTACG
>PVJO010023770.1:0-25558 GCA_004026905.1 Hystrix cristata | reverse complement strand
AAAAAAAAAAAAAAAAAAAAAAAAAAAAATCTTTAAATTGCCCAGATTGGGTTTGAATTTACGATCATCCTGCTTCAGGCTTCCTGAGTGCTGGAATTACAGGCTTGTTCCACAATACTTGGTTTATTTATTATTTTTGTTGTCCTGTGGATTTAACCCAGGGCCTTCACACTAAGCTACATCCCCAGCCTTTTAAATTTTTTTTTTTAATTTTGAAACAGGGTCTCAGAAAATCATTAAATTGTCCAGGCTGGGCTCAAACTTGAGATACTTTTGCCTCTGCCCCCTAGAGTACTAGATTTCAGGCATGTACCACCACGCCTGGTTCTCATTTACTTTCTTAACTGTGACTCTGCACTTAAAATTCTAGTCTTGGGCCAGGGATGTAGCTCACCAGCACACTGTCTGCCCAGCAAGTGTGAGGCCCTGGTTCGGTTCGGTTCCTGATATCAAAAAAGAAAAAAACAAGAAAACAAAAAACAAAAAAACCTCTAGTCCTGACCTAGTTCATCTTCTTTTGGGACACCCTTATAAGGCAGTCAGCATAAGTTCAGCTTGGTCATTACCGAATTTATAACTTCCCTCCTAAACCATTCCGGCTGCCCATAGTTCCCATTTTGGTTAATCATTTTCACAAACATGTTTAAAACCTGTAAGTTATTTTAACTCTCTCCTGATTTATTCCTTATATGAAATTACACTGAAAGCATTTTTGTCAAAATGTTTATTTTTCATAACACCACTTCCTTAGTCCAAGGGCTGGGATTACAGGCTTGTGCTACTACATCCAGCTTTTTATTTTATTTTTTATTTTTTTTGAGACAGAGTCTCACAGTGCAATACAGGCTGGTCTTGAACTCACATAGTCCAGGCTGGCCTCAAACTCACAATGATCCTCCTGCCTCAGCCTCCCAAGTGATGGCATTATAGGCATGCACAACTGTGCTGGGCTTTTAACTCTATCTTGTCATATGTGAAATTTCTATGCAAATACTAGAAGCCTTGTACATTTTCTTTTTTTTTTTCCTACTGTCCTCTTCTGTTGACTCTACTCAGTCATACTCTATCCACTTGTTCTATTTCCCACACATATGTAGCTCTTACATTCTTATAGTAATTATTCTTCCTCCTGATTGCTTTCAGCCTCTTATACTTTCTAGCCAATCAAAAGCTCACCCACCTAAGCTGGAGATGGTGGCACACACCTGAGATCCTAGCATTCAGGAGGCTGAGGCAGCAGGATTGCCCAGAGTTCAAAGCCAGCCTGGGCTACATAGTGAGTTCAAGGCCAGCCTGAACTACACAGGGAGACCCTGTTTCAAAAAAAAAAAAAAAAAAAAAAAAGCTCACCCATTCTCCAAATTGTGTAGAAAACACAATCAAGACATGTGTAATACGTGTCTTGCAGACCTGTAATCCCAGCACTCTGGGAGACAGAGGCAGGAGGATGGCAAGCTTTAGCCCACCCGGGGAATTTGGAAACTTAGCAAGATCCTGTCTCAAAAAATAAAAAAGGGCTGAGATCTAGCTCAGTGCAAAGGCCTGGGTTGGTTTTCCAGTATGGGTTGTGTGGAGAGGCACAATCACCTCCTAAAACTTTCTAGACAATTTTACCCTATGCAGCTTTCTGTCACAACTGGCTACAGCTTTTACTTATATCATATGCCCTCAAACTTATTTGTAATTTAACACTGTAACATGCCTTTTTATTTCATAAGTTTGTAAATTACTTGAGGTCAACAACAACATCATGGATCTCTTTCTCACCAGCATCAGCATCCTCAGAAGCTTTAGGCATATAGCTTAAACAGCATTAACATTAAGAACTATTGGACTGAAATTCAACTGTACCAAACCAAATCTTTCCAGCAGGTTTTGTGGGATTTTTATTGTTGTTGTTGTTTTGTTTATTTGTTTGTTTTAGACAGAGTCTCGCTGTGTAGCTCAAAATGGCCTTGAATTCACTATGTCGTCCAGGCTGGCCTTGAACTTGAAATCCTCCTGCTTCAGCATCTCAAGAGCTGGGATTACAGCCATGCACCACCATCCCAACTCCTAGTGTTAGTGTTAGATCTCAGTGAAAAACATGATGGCCACGTTGATCTGAACATCTCGATTGCAGTACTAGTTACTGCCCTCACTCTAACCTGGTATTCCAGCCCCTCTTACTCTTCATCCCAGCCCTGAGATCTGTCTCAGTTAAAGATGTCTTGTCCAGCTCCTCTCTAGTCCCCATTCAACTCACTGTTTGAATTGTTACTGGTTTCGTGGTTACAGGATTCTGATTGTCCTCAAGTTCTGTTTGGCGTTCTGTTTGAAGACTAATGGTGGTCTCTACTGCTTCTGTTGTTACCTCTTTATTCAATTTGTTCTGCCCTCAGTAGGAATAGGAAACACAGAGTTACCATCTTCTCCATTCAACATCCTCATAGATTCTCTATTTCAAGTTCTCCCCTTCACCATCTCCTCACCGCCCCAGCCACCCTCACCCACTTTCTGGGAATCACTTCCTAGTTTTTCTCCACCTACCTAATTTTCATTCTTGCTAATCAGTTACATTTCAATACTGTCCAGTTTCTTTTTAACTGTTATTTATCTTGACCCTCTTAGATGTAGAGATCACTTACCAACCTGTCCTCTGCCTCAAATATGGAGTAATCAATGGTGAAATTTATATTAAAGTCATCTGGGAAGGAGAAAAAAATCAATAGTAATCAACAGAAAAAAATCAATAGTAGCAATGGTGAAAGGGAGCTCTAGATCCAGAAATGAAGGGGGAAGAAATTGCTCAGAATATTTCAGCTTGATCAAGCTGTAAAATTTCTTGGTATAATCCACTCCTAATTAACTTTAATGTTAAAAATATTTTTGGTTTTTTGAGACAGAGTCTCGCTCTGCCATTTGGGCTGCCCTTGAACTCATTATGGAGCCCAGGCTGGCCTTGAACTCAGGGTGATCCTCCGGCCTCAGCCTCCCAATTGCTGGGATGACAGGCTATATTTTCAATCTGGTTTCTAAATAATTTACAAATTTGAAAACTTCCAAATTGTTTCAACCATTTCCCCAAGATGAAAATGAAAGATTATTACTAGCTTGAGAAATAACATTAAGGGTCTTGATAGTTTTTATTCATAGCCAAATTTCTCTCTGACACAGTTGTGTTTGAAGGGCAAAGTCTTAGAACTAAGCAGTCCCGAAGCCTCTCTCCACTCAACTAGGGGGTGGAGCGTACTCACCATAAGTAGGTCTGATCGTGTAATCATAGATCACCTGATAATAATCCTCCTCTATCAGTACTTCTTCATCCTTATATTCTTGACCTACAGGGAAAGGACTATAGGTCAGGTGGCAACTGGACCACCTTGGAACAGAACCTGGATCCAGCTGCACCAATTTTCCTTCTTTCCACTTCCCTTCCAAGTAGCATATGATCCCCCTGCCTCTGCTCCTAGAACCCTGCTTAGTCTTCTGGGCTCTATATTTGTAATGAGGCCTGCTACACTGTGCTTATCCTTCCTTCCTTTCTTTCTTTCTTTTTTTTTTTTTGTACATACTGGGGATTGAACCCAAGGTCTTCACACTGAGCTACACCCCTAGACCTTTTTTATTGTTTATTTTGAGACAGGATCTTACTAAGTTGTTAAATTGCCCAGGTTGGGCTTGAACTTGAAATCTTCTTGCCTTGTCCTCCCAGAGTGCTGATATTACAGGCCTTGTGCCACCATACATGGCTACTCTGTGCTTGTGCAGTCCTGGAACTCCTAGTACAGAAAGCACATACTATAAGCCCAAAGAGAGAATTAAACCTAAAAAAGATGAGAAGACATAGACTAGAAATGAAAAAACATTCAGCTTGTGTTCAGTATGCTCCCGAATTTATTATATTTGTGAGAGAGCTTCTTTTATCAGTGTCTCTTAAAAATAACACATATTCTCCAGCTTTTATTTCTTTTTTTCCTTTTTTTTTTTTTTTTTTTTTTGAGGGAAGGTCTCACTATTCATTCAGGCTGTCCTTGAACTTGTTATGTAGCCCAGGCTGGCCTTGAACTCAAGGTGATCCTCCTTCCTCAGCCTCCCAAGCACTGGGATTATAGTGTGCACCACTCTGTCTGGCTACTCTCAGGCTTTTAGATTTGGATTTTGGTTCTAGCTTCACTGCTAACCAGCAGAATAATCTTGAACAAGCTATTTAATATCTCCTTTCTTAAAATGGCACAGTTGGACTAAATGCCCCATCTCTGTCAGTTTTTTGTTTGTTTGTTTGCTTGTTTTTTTTTTTTTTTCTGGTGTGGGGGATCAAACTCAGGGCCTTGTACTTGTGAGGCAAGCACTCTAACCACTGAGCTAAATCCCCAGCCCCTGTTTTGGTTTATTTTGAGACAGAGTCACTATGTAGTTCAGACTGGCCTTGAACTCACTATTGTAGTCCAGGCTGGCCTCAAACTTTCGGAATCCTCCTGCCTCAGCCTTCTGAGCACTGGGATCACAGGCGTGTGCCATCATGCCTTGCTCCATTAGTTTTTGTTCCTTTTCAAAACTAAAAATATGTGGCTTTCATGATTGAATCAAGAACTCTAGGCTTCCTGCTAAGCACTTTACTGAGCTCCTTGGTTCCTTTCATTCCAACCTCAAATTAATGGAACAAGAATCTCTAGGGGCAGGGGCCGGGGAGGGAGTGTGCTGTTGGGAAAACAATGAGACACACCTGGCAGGCTGGGAAACAAAGGAGGGAAGGAGCCAAGCTGCCCGTGGGACCCTGTCCCTAAAGGCAGCCAGTTTTCCATCACCCTAAAGGCCAATCCTCATCTCTGTCTTTACTAAGAGAAGGTTTCCCCCTGCTCCTGGGAAAGGTCCTACCCTGGCTTCCCTCACTGGCTTTGGACTGCCCCAGGTTCCAGGCTTCACCCCTTCACTCCACTGTCCTGTCAGTCCCTCTTGTTGTTCAGCTTCATGGTGATAGAAACTCGCCTTTGCTCTTACTAAAGGACCTCCCTCTGTCTGGGACTCCATCCTCTATACCACGTCTCCTTTTTGCCAGGACTCTGCCTTCCAGATCTCCGCTGCCCCCTACCCTGGATGCCAGCACAGATGAGAAATAGCTCGTTTTTCTCATTGGTTCCCTCCCATCCCATCTATGATAGAGGACCTGGTGCAAAAGCTCAGGCAGAAAAGTGGACTTACCCAAGATAAGTGGCACAACGAGGATGGCTACGAAGAGGACATCCATTCTGGATTCTGCACTGTCGCTGTGGAAGTAAAAAGGAAGTTACACCGTTTCCCCCCAGACTTTCCCCGCCTCCCCCACTGCCCTCCACTGGGAGGGAGCTGCAGGGACTCTTCTCACAGGGGCGGGATTCCCCCGCCTACTTGCTGTCCACATCTTCGGTTATCACTGATCATCAGCCTGAGTTGCCCAGATTCCGAGAGGCAGAGTGGATTTTTGTGCACATTCGTGGAGTGTCTCCAGCCTTAGATTAGGCCCGTGCAGGACTCTACTGCTACAGTCAAAGAAAAGCCAACCAATAAGCCCACCCTCTCCCTTCCTTTCCTTTCTCCTTCTCAGTCCTCTCGAAAACCTCACCCTCCCTTTTGCTGTCCCCAATTTACCATCGCCATTCAGAGTTGCCTTTCTCTTGGAGATTTAATCATAATCTCTTTCATTATTGTGAAAATGTTCAGAGAAAGAAGTGGACATTTTTTTTCTAGCCTGAAAATAGTCCCTCTCCACCAGTCTTGGCGATGGAGGATGGGAGCAGTATTTACCCGACATTGTTTGACTCTCAAAGCACCTGCTGTGTTGCTTCTGATGAAAGTCTCTCAGCAAGCCCAGTTATTTCCTTTCTGTTCAGTGCTGACCTGACCTCACCTTGTTCTCAACTTCCTGGACACAGGACAGAAGAAGGAAGGAAGTAAATCCATGTCTTTTCACTCTGGCATGTGCCATGTCCTTCCACTCGGAGTCACTTGGCACATTCCCTTCATTCAGACCTGCAGGAGTAGAGTTCTCATCCTTCTGTCTGCTTCTTTATTTCCTGTTTTCATTAGATTCAATTCAGAAATAGTAACATACATGCTAGGCACAGTGTGCTAGGTCTAGTCTGCTAGGCAATTCAGAGCTCATGGGCAAGGGAGTAAGAAAAGAACAGGTTTTTGTTTTGCTTTGAAATGGAGTTGATAAATATCTTCTCTACATCTACTATGAGCCAAGCACAATACAAGTCTGTATGGAACCTCCCATGAACAAGATAGATAGGGCATGATTTCAGCTGCCAGGGGATGCTGTCTGTACCTGCAGCTCACAAAAGTGATCAGAAGCGTTGTCTCATCCCTATTTCTTCACTGCTGGGCTCAGAAGCATGACATACTGAAGTCTGGAGCACTGCCTACGATGCCACAGTCCTTTCAAACTTATTGGGGAAAGATATGCATGGCGTCTCTTTGTGAATCTATTCCTCAGTCTCTTTCCAGAATATCCTGGAGAACGTGAAAAACACCTATGTGAGTGTAAATATATTTATTAAATCATAAATCACTTCCAGGAAGCTTGGTTCTTTTCAATTTCTATAGTTTTTTGGTACTTCAATTACAGTGTGAAAAACAGTATTCTGTATTTGCTCAATTTCCCATCCTAAAACTCCTTTGCTTAACCATCCTCCCCAAAGACGAACCCCTCCTCTCTTTAGGTTGCTTTCTCTCTTTATTTTTCAAAAAATATATAGAGGAAGTATGACATAAACGGAACTGACTGGTGGCGGCGGCGGTGGTGGTGGGGGTGCGAGTCATTTTCCTTCAGCCTCAAAGCTCTGATTACTTTTTTAACTTCTGAATTCCTTCTAAACTTCCTAACATTTCTCCCGGGCTCCTTCAGCTTCTCTCTTATTCTGTCATTACATTTCACAGATGAAGTATTCACTAGCAAAATATAGCACTCCGTGTTTCCTATACTAGCCTGTCCAAAGAGCGCCTACTTTTAAGTCTTAACTTTTATTCCTTAGGCAGCAACTCTAGCCCATTTCCTTTCATTCACGTAAGAACAATACCCGTCCCTATCTCCCTGCACCCTCTATCCTGTGCTCTTTGTGTTTGTCTCTTATATTAAAACAGGATCTTGCCTCTGCAGCCCTTCAAGAACAGGTAGGTTAGCCGGGCGTCGGGGCGCAGGTCTGTAATCCCAGCACTCTAGGAGGTTGAGGCAGGAGGATCCCAAATTCTAGTCTATTTTGGGCTATCTAGCGATTTAGCAAGACCTTGTTTTAAAAAAAAAAAAAGGATTGTTATCGCTCTTTCCCACAAACCGTGACCAAGGTGTAACAGAACCCATGAATCCATGCCTCCACCGGGATTAGGCTCGGCTCATTCCCTTTGAACAGCTCCAGCCACGCTCAGGACGTGGTCGAGGGCTCGGACCACTGGAGACTACAACTCCCAGCAGACCGCGCAAGCCCCGCCCCGCCGTTACAGCTCCGCCCCCGCCGTTTCTTCATTGGCTTTCCGGGGGTGGAGATTAGATGGGAGGTGGCTATGGGGCTGGGGCTCGGGTTTGTCCTCTTCTCGGCTTCCGTAGACGAAGTCGGACAGACCTTGGTCTGGGGTTTCGGTGCACCCCTCCCCTTCCCGGGGTTCGGGGGTGACATTGCACTGCGCCCATCGTGGGAGTCGCGCCGCCGCCCCACACAGACTCCTCAGCCGGCGCACTCCTCCCGTTCGCCTTCCTTGGTCAGGCTTCCAATCCACTCCCCAGCTGTCCCGCGATGGGGGCTGCAGTGTTTTTCGGATGCACTTTCGTCGCTTTCGGCCCAGCCTTCGCGCTATTCTTGATCACGGTGGCTGGGGACCCCCTTCGAGTTATCATCTTAGTCGCGGGGTGAGTAGGAGGCGGGAGAGTGTGAAGAGACAGAGACGCGGAAGGGGTTGGAGGAACTGAGGCGAGCCTGGGAGGCTGAGTTGGGCGAAATAAGTCGGATACGAAGGTTGCACAGGGTCGGATCGGGGTTCTGGGTGATTTGCCTTTTCCCTGCAGTTGGTTTCCGCCTTCCAGAGACGCACAGATTCCTCCTACACTCCTCCCGGCGACGTCAGAGGAGGCCCAAGGCCGAGACTCTTGAGGGGGCCGTGTTGACTTGGGCTGGCCGAGCACTGAGAGAGGATCCAGGAATGAATACCTTGTTCTCCCGTGCCTTCACACTCTGACTCTCATCTCTGTATAATCAGATTTCTATCCCTCTGCGTCCAGATTCCTACAGATGAGTCGCCTACCCTATGTGATCCCTGTCTCCATGACCATCCGGAAGTCTAACTACCACTTTTTGTGCGACAGCCTTGGCTGGTGGTTACCCCTCTCACCCCATTTCTTTGGCTCTCTTTACACTTCCCTATCTCATTGCCCTTATCTTTTCTCAGGGCATTTTTCTGGCTGGTCTCCCTACTTCTGGCCTCTGTGGTCTGGTTCATCTTGGTCCATGTGACAGACCGGTCAGATGCCCGGCTCCAGTATGGCCTCCTGATATTTGGTGCTGCTGTCTCTGTCCTTCTACAGGAGGTGTTCCGCTTCGCCTACTACAAGCTGCTGAAGTAAGAAGATGGGGAGATCTGGAGGGGAGAGGGGCAGAGGATTGTACAGTGGGAAGTGGGGCAGCCCCTGGGTGGTGGTTTGGAAGAAGAGGCACTATGGGAGAACGTTAGAGGGAAAGGAGCGTCCCAGCCCTCCCTCATGTTTCCCCTACCCTACCCCACCCAGGAAGGCAGATGAAGGGTTAGCATCGCTGAGTGAGGACGGAAGATCACCCATCTCCATCCGCCAGATGGCCTATGGTGAGCCAAGGGAGAGGGACTGGAGAAGGGAGTTGGACGGCCCCCTCCCTTAGGGAAGTCTCTAAATAGCCACATGTTCTAAGTTGTGTCTTGTTTTTCTTCATACCTGACTTCCAAGGAGAGGTGGTCTGGAGGGAGAGTAGGTGTGAGAATTGTTATTGGGAATGGGAGGGGTCGCTGATGATAAGGCAATAGAGAGCTCTGACATTGATGAGATCCTCCCTCCCCCCAGTTTCTGGTCTCTCCTTCGGTATCATCAGTGGTGTCTTCTCTGTTATCAATATTTTGGCTGATGCACTTGGGCCAGGTGTGGTTGGGATCCATGGAGACTCACCCTATTACTTCCTGACTTCAGGTAAGGGTCACTTCCAATCTCGCCTTCATGTCCCATTCATCCCTGGCCCTGGTCTCATTTATTGGCCTTCCCTGGGAGACTTCTTTGGCTCAACGTCTCAGGAGGCTGGGAGAAGATCAGGGATGTATCTCATCCCCATCTCCCTCCCTGCAGCCTTTCTGACAGCAGCCATTATCCTGCTCCATACCTTTTGGGGAGTTGTGTTCTTTGATGCCTGTGAGAGGAGACGGTACTGGGCTTTGGGCCTGGTGGTTGGGAGTCACCTACTGACATCAGGACTGGTGAGTTGGAGATAGGGGCCTGAGTTAGGGAGAAAAGCCTTTAATGGTGAGTGGGATGGGGGGTATCTTCACTTCGCAACATTTTTAAAGCATCTTGGGTGGAGGCAGAAAGATGAGTTTCTAGAGGTCTGTCTCTTCAGTATCAGGTATATCAGCTACTTTGGGGGTGCTGGGGGGAGGCGTTTGAATGGATTAGTTAAACTGGAATGCAGAGGGCCTGAGGTACACAGGAATGGCTGAAGCCTTTGAGGACTTGAACATCAAGTCTCCTTAACCACAAGATACTGGTCCTCCAGAGGAAAAGACTGGGGAATTTGATGATAGACCTGGACAGATTTGGGGTCAGAGGCACAAAAAAATGTGGGGATTAAGTAGGGGGAAACTCTAACCTCTTCTCTATGCTCACCCTCATTCCCAGACATTCTTGAACCCGTGGTATGAAGCCAGCCTGCTGCCCATCTATGCAGTTACTGTTTCCATGGGGCTCTGGGCCTTCATCACAGCAGGAGGGTCCTTCCGAAGTATCCAGCGCAGCCTCTCGTGTAAGGACTGACTACCTGGACCGATCGCCTGACAGATCCCACCTGCCTGCCCACTGCCCATGACTGAACCCAGCCCCAGCCCGGGTGCATTTCCCATGTGCTCTGTCTCCTCAGTGGTCTGTCCCACCACCTTCAGGGTTTTGCTTTGTCCATTTGTGACCTTTGGTATCTTAGCTTTACCAGTCAGTGACTGGTGGGTTTGAATCCTCACTTATCCCCACCACCTGGGGACCCCTTGTGTCCGGGACTCCCCATGTGTCAGTCAGTGCTCTGCCCTCACCCTGCCCATGACTCACCCCCCTTCCCCTCTGCAGGCCGACGGCAGGAGGACAGTCGGGTGATGGTGTATTCTGCCCTGCGCATCCCACCCGAGGACTGAGGGAACCTGGGGGGGACCCCTGGGCCTGGGGTGCCCTCCTCCTCGCCCTGTATTTCTCCATCTCCAGTTCTGGACAGTGCAGGTTGCCAAGAAAAGGGACCTAGTTTAGCTATTGTCCTGGAGATGAAATGGACAGAAGCTCAAGGGTAGATGAGCTCTGAGTTTTCCAGTTCCCTCTCCCCAGACTGGACGTCCTGGTCTTCTTCTCAGGTCTGAAGGGAACAATTTTTGGTGTGATAAAGACTCCAACTGCCTTTTTTTTTGGTAAAGTGGGGGGAGGGAGGAGGTATGCTGAAACTCTTCTAACCTCCTTGGGCTATGTTTTCCCTCCTCAAATTGCTCCTCATGGCTGGGCTTATTTCTCTACCTTTCCTCTTGGTCCCAGGCCCTGGGAGAAAGGAAGGAAGTGCATGTGTGGGAACTGGTATTACTGGAACTAATCTTTGTAACCTCCTTGACCACCAGCATCCCTCCTCTCCCTGAGGTGAAGTGGAGGGTGCTGGGGAAGCTGACCCACCCCAGAACTGCAGCGCCCCTGGAGGGGTCAGACCACCACAGCATCACAGGGAAGGAGGGCAGATTTTTTTCTAGTTTTTAATTGGGGTGGGGTGGGGGACTGGGGAGGTTTTCTATAAACTGTATCATTTTCTGCAAGGGTGGAGTGTCCCATCCTTTTAATCAAGGTGATTGTGATTTTGACTAATAAAAAGGACTTTATAATTGTGGGGGAGTTGGTTTTAAGGAGAGGGATAACATTAATTGAGATTTCTGCTCTCCCATGTCTCTTGTGCTAGCCTCCTTCCCTACCTAGTAGCTACTGATCTCCAAGCATAGCTTTGGTGCCAGGACAGAAATGTGGGTTGGTGGTTTAATGTGTCAGACACTTTAGGTTAAGTATTTTCCCAGAAGTGGATCTCCCCTTTCAGATGGGATAAAAGGAGTTAATCACTAGGCTTCTTTTTCCCTCTCTTTGCCCATCTCCACCACCTGGGGGATTAAGGAACTCTCCTACCCTCAAAGGATAGGCCAGAATGAAAGTCAGAAACTTTAATTTCCAAATATATTGAGCAAAAAAAAAATCCCAGCAGCAGACCTTTTTCATAAGGGAAGATCCTGCAATATACCTAGGGGAAGGGATATGAAGGTAAGGAATGGGGGACTTTGGGGTATATTCCCAACTTCTACAACTAAACAAAAATAATTTGCCCTCTGAATTAATACACACAGGTCTCTGATCTCCTCTTACATGTTTTGAGAAACTGAAGGCTCTACTGTTCTTCCTCGAAGGAGAACTGGGGACTTTACCTCTCTGTGGGGGATGTACAGAAGAAGGAGGGGTGTCTGCCGAATACTCCTAGCAGTATTTTCTGAACAGCCTCTGCACCCCACTAAAGAGACTCCCTGACAGGTGTGAGAGGAAGGCATACATGATGTCTGAGAGGGAGTTTATGCCTCCGCGGTGGCTCGACCTGAGGTGAAGACCACACTCTTCCGGTTTCCCAACCTCTTCTTCCTGGAAAGGGAATTAATAGCTCATAAGAGTGACCAGGGTCCTGAAGTGAAGCAGATTAGAGATGGATTAGGAGAATGTTTTCTAGTAGAAAAGGACTGCAGGAATGGAAAGTAGAACCTCACCGAATCTTTCTAGCAATGAAATAAACAGCCAGCAGAAGGCAGAGACAGCCAAGCAAGACTCCCACACCTAGACTCAGCATTTCACCTGGGGGAGATAATGATGGTGTCAGTTTCAGACTAACATAGACTTTGGGCCTCTCCCCCACTTCCTGAGGGACCCCTGCCCCATCTTCAGGGACTGTCTTACCTGTGGTATACAAGGGTCCCACTGTAGGGGAAGAAAACGTGGGTCAGTGGGGCTTCAGCTTTCAGCCCAGCTGGGAACAGCTGCTTCTGTGCTGGGAGAATCTAGGCATGCAGGGCTGGGGCTGGTTCCCAGTCCAGGTAAGAACTGGAAATCTCTTCCCCTGCTAGGGGCTCACTAGTTCCTGCCATTGAGTCCCTGGGCTTCCCGTCGTTGTCACTTCCAAGCCCTGTGCAGTCACCTTGGATGAAAGAAGCAAAGACAGCTCGCTGGTTGAGAGGCTGGGGGGCTCGGTAGTTCTGGATGAGGGGCTTGGAGGGTTCCCCTTCTGTGGAGAACAGTGTCTGCTGAAGCCTTTCCAGCTGAGAGAAGAGTGGGCGAAGTCACTTTAGGGGGGCAGGAAAGGGTTCTTACGTTACAACTGCGTCCCCCTTCTCTTCTCCACCGCTCACCTGTCCCACAGAAATCTGGGCCCTTCGGTTGAAGACGGTCCAGAGCACGCTCTGGTAGCAGGGGGGCGTAGTGAGCGAGCCGTTGTAGCGGAAGAACTGCTCCAGCTGTTGGGGGAGCAGCTCTCTCACACTGAAGGCGGGCACTGAGGTCTTCTGATCTGGGGGAACAGACTAGGACTGATCTCTCTCTGCTCTAGCTTACCTAGACACCATTCCCCAAAGCGAAACCCACTGGCTCTAGTTATGCTTTTACCCAGAGCCTTATAGATCAGGGTTGGGCAGGGGGGCATAACTGAGGATCGAATTCAAGACTTTTATGCTGAGCCACATCCTCAGCACCCCCTCTTTTTTTAAAAACTTTTTATTTTGAGAGAGGATCTTGTTAAGTCACCCATCTTGGGATCCTCCTGCCTCAGCCTCCACTGCGCTGGAATTACAGGCATGTGGACCTGGCTTTAGGTCAGTTTTTGAGTTTCTCTAAAGTCTAATTTTACTTCCTCTTACTATAGATTTTTTAGGGCTCACCTTTATGGCTTATTTCGTGCAAATGAGCCAGAATGTGTTCATAAGCTGGATTCTCAGTCTCACCCACCTGAAAGGGATGAAAGGGGTAAATACATTCATGTACAGGAGAAATGGTCAGGGTGAGTTGCTGCCTCCTCCTTGTGAAGGAGGCCAGCAACAAAATAGGCCTAGGAGATGAAGAGGAAGTGGAGAGATGCTGGGAGAGATTGGAGGCCACTGACCTCGATGAGGATACCCAGGACAGCCAGGCCCTGAGGCCGCTGGGCAGCCTCACTCAAGCTGCCATAGGAATCGGAGTCATAGTGAACGATGTGAAGCTGAGAGAAAGCAGGGGACTGAATCAGTTCATGTTTCCGCAGCCTTCTAAGGCCTTGACCCCGCCACCACCAGGATCCCAGCATGCCCTAAGTCTATCTCTCTAGGCTGGGTTTTATCCCCCCAGGATGACTTTCCAGTATCCAAATCTTCCTTTCCCCAGGACCAAGCATCTCTGTGTTGCCTTCGTGTCCCAGTCCAAGCTCTTTTTCCCGGTACCTCTGCAGCTGTGGCTTCACTGTTGATCTGGTGCTCTGACCCCCCTGGGGATCCTTTCTGACCCCAGTGCAGGTGGAGCTGGGCAGCTACATATTTTCGGGGCAGTCCGCCCAGATACAGAGTAGGGGGCAGAGAGAGTTGCACTGTGAGGAAAAGAGAGAGCCAGGGATGGTGATAGGATGTGGGCCATTCCCACCCATAGTTGTCACTTCTTGGACAACTTGGCCCTCAGCTTCCTTCTTCCTTCCCCAGTGACACCCAGCTCTTCCTGTGGGTCTGGGCTTTTCTAGCATAGCTCCCTCTTTTCAGTGGTAGTAAAGTGAGTGTTATGACACCATCTATCCATTGAGCTTGATCATAGAAGTTTGCTTCCCACCTTGCCTACAGGAGCCTGATGCCTATTCTTATGTCTCCAAATTGATGGGTGGAGCTTTCCAAGAATCTGCAAGTTTTGAGAATATTTTCCCCTGACTCCTTGGGGCCTAGACTTTTACCTGTGTGGCCATTGTTATGCAGGTCCAGAGGCTCAGTGCCGGGCTGGTCATATCCATGGGGCTGTAGCGCAGGCAGCTCAGGGTCAAACGTCACAGTGTCTGTCTGGATATCGATGGGGGACTGGGCATTGCTTCCGCACTCAGGATAAGAGGCTGGCCAATGGTCTTGACCATGTGGGCCTGATGGGGGTTACCATGGACATTTGTCCTGCCCTGAAGCCTCAGCCACCCTTCAACACCCCCACCAGGTAATCCATCCATGTGGAGGTAAAGCTGTACTTCTGTCCACCCAGCTAGGCAGGGCTGGGTGAAGTCGGACCCACTGGGCCTCATGTTGTGTCCCTCTGGCTACCCAGAGGCAGGGATGGTTCCCAGCTACCCTGCTGAATGGGCAGTGGTGGTCCTTTTACTTACCTGTAGTTTGAGGACAAGAATGCTGAATGAGGGGAAGAGGAGATGGATAGGAAGCCTGAATACCCAGAGAGGTAGGATTAGAGAGTAAGAGTAAGAACAGGAGAAGAAATCAATGATCCTAGAGAGACAGGGTCTCCTTGGGGCTCCCTGTCAAGTGGTGCAATTCAGGTGTCCTGACTTTCTGTCATTCACTTGCTCTCGCACTGGACCTTATATTGACTCAAGTTCAGTTTAGTCATTAATCAGAAGCTCACATGGATTGAGTTCCACCTCCCCCCAGGGTCGCAAACTATCCCATGGCTCTCTCCTTCACCCTGACCTCAAGCCCTGTCCCAACTCAGAGGCCGGTTAGGGGTTGAGATGATTAAGATAGAGAGGGAGGGAAAAGGGCAGCTAAGCCCAGAGTTCCTCTCCCCACCCAGTTTTCTTTCCACTCCAACTCCCTCACTCCCACATGGATTTACTGGGGACTCAGTTGGGTTTTATGCTGAGTCAGGCGGCGTGGGATTTAGTGATTAGAACAGGGTCTAGGCCCCCTGAGCCGGCAAAGGGAGGGGCTAGGGTTCGAAGCTAAAGGAAACCTTCCCACCCACAGGATAAGTCTTCCACCAAGCAGGCGTCCCAGAGTGACAGGTGTTGGTAGAAGTGCAGTTCTGCTCTCACCTTCGTATGTCCAGTGGTGACCTGCAAGGCAGAGTCGTTTGGGTTACAGCCAGGCAGCCAGGGCGGCCCTGCCTCCACTCTGCCCCCCTTGCACCACTTGCCTGCCTCCCCTGTTCTCTCCCTCTCCACTCCAGCACTTCCCAAAGGAAGCCTTGAAACTGGACACCGCAGTGGAAAGGTCGGGGGGCCTATTTAAAATCACCAGCCAGGCTGTGCTTGTGCTTGCTGAGTACAGGGGGAGGAGGAACGAAAAGAGATAAACCCTGGAGACTAAAATTAACCTGGATCCAAGTGTGCAGTTCGCCCATCTCTTAACTTTTCTCTAGCCTGGGCCGAGTCAGTCTCGCACCTAGAGGATTGGGGTGGGGTGGGGTGGATGTGGGCAGAGGATTTGAAAGAAAGGGACCAGAAAGAGGAGAAGAGGAGAGCTGTTACTGAGGAAAGAAGGGCGATTATTCTGGTGCCCGGGAGCATTGCTTGAAGGAGAGCACTGAGCTGTAAATTAATATTTAAATTCTTCCTTTTTGGTCACACTAGCTCTAGAGGAATCTCCCTACCACAGGAGCCTCTGCTCCCCACGTTCCCAGATAGCTCTGGGAAGGGCGGGAATCAGGGCAGGGTCTATACTAGGTTGAGGGTGGTGGGTGGGCACAGGCAGCCAGCCTGGCAGGGACAGGATGAAAGTGAAGCATTGTGTGTAGAAAGCAGAGCTGCCAGCTGGGTCACATGCCAGGCTCTTGTGCCATCCTGTCTCTGGCTGAAATGCTGGGGGTCTGCCGGTCTGGCCCCCGCCCAGGCCTAAGCTGCTTGGGGAGAAGAGGGAAAACCTTATGGATTTTCACTGCAATATTTCAATTGCTAGAAACTCTGCAAAGCAATCCTAAATTTCTTACCCCATCTCTATCATTCCCTCAAATTTCTCAGACTTTTAAGATGTCTTGGATCTGAATTATGGTTCTGGGAAGGTGCCCTTCTCATCAAACCCTTGACACGCTGAGTCTACAACTTTTCCTCTCCTTTGCTTGTTTTTTCTATCTCTTCAGATGAAATTTGTGACTCTCCATTTGGCTGTCCCCAGCATCCTCTTGCATTTTCTGTCTGCTCTCTAGACACCCCTTGTTCTTCTAAGAAACTAATTTTTCACCTTGATGCTACCCTAGATACTGCACTAGACACAGGAAATACTGTTTCTGTGTTTTTTATGAGGTGTAGGGGTCTCTGGGGACACTCTGTACACCTTGGCCTGTCTCCCAAGAATCCTCCATCTCCTGGGAACTCCTGCAAGTCCTTTGTAAGCTGTGAAGGGCCAAAAAAATGTTGAGTGTTATTGCTATTGCTTTGAGGAGAAGATTGGGAAATGAGTTGCTCCAAAGAGTTAAGAGGGGCCTCTGCTGTGAAGTGATCAGCGGGAGGTCAGGGCAGTGTGGTGTAGGATTGCCCCGCCATCCCTTCATCCCAGCTCTCTTTGGCTCTCTAATCACAAAGTTCATAAAGAAACCCAGGAGGGAAGCCTGGGACGAAGGCTTTGAGGAAAGAGCTCTGGAGAGAATCTGTAGCCTGCAAAGAGATTCCTGCACTTGGGTATGTACATAACCTGTGCTCCACCGGCTCATTCCCCCATCCCCAATAACAGTGAGGCTGGAAAGGTAAAAGGAAAAGGGAAATGGTCTCCGCCATACTACCCCCCCAGCCCATTAGTCCAGGCTCTAGGCTCCCCTCCCCCCACCCCCCCGCACTAAGCACGAATGGTCACTTGTGGACATTAGTCCAGACCGACACACAGACATCCAGTTGTACCTACCCCCATTGGCAGCCAGGATCCAAGTCACCTCTAGCAGGAGGGCGAAGAACAACATGATATTCCCAGCAAGGGACGCAGGGGACGCAGGGGACCAGGAGTTTGGGGAGTAGAGGACTAGGGCAGGGAGAGGGAGCGAGGGAGAGAGAGGTTCCTGATGTTAAGTATATTTAACTCTTTTTCTCTTGTTATCTCTGTCTCTAGAATTTCATTTTCACTTGGGCACCATGGGACCGGAAGGGTCCCAGGATAAATCTCTTGCTGCCCCCTTCTTCCTTCCTCTCTCTCTCTCTCTCTCTGCCCTCTCTCTTTATCTACCTCTGCAGTCTCCACTCCTCTTGCTGGCCAGCGGCTTCACAATTGCCTCCTGCTTTTAAGGTGGCTCTGAACCGGTGCTCGAGGGGAGGGGGGTGGTGCCTGGGCCGCTGGCGGGCAGCTCCTTAAATAGCCGATTAGGCATGCAGGATGGCCCTGCTCGGAGCCGCCGGAGAGTTTCACCGGAGCGCTGGCCCCGGCTCAGGAGCCCAGCTGGAGTGAGCTCTTCCTTCCTTAGCCATTCGCACAGACACTGCTCAGATGGAAGGAGGGCTTCGGGGCCCAGTCCAGCCCCTCGAGAGGACACTGTGTTCTCCTTTGCCCGCCCGGGTGATGTGGGGCAGCTGGTGGGGGACCTGTTCCCAATGCCCTGGAGATTCTCAGCTGCCCCGGAATAGAGAGCGTCTGAAGTTTGGAGACGGGTACAAGAAGGAGCTGGAGACTCAGGGTGCAGGTTTTGGGTGGAGAGTCAAGGTCTACAACGTGGGGTGTAGAGAGTAAGGGAAGCGAGGCGAAGAGAGCTTGAGTGATGTCTTTCTCCTGCGCCTGTCACCACCCCTTCCCACGGTGAGGCCTGGGTCCACGTGCCCACGTGGCTGGGGGGAGGCCGGTTTTGTTTGCTGGATAAAGCCCATTTGTGTGCCCAGCGGGGGAGGGGCTGCCGCAGCACCACAGAGAGATGTCGGCTCTAACTGCCAGGCCAGCCACCTCCCTCCCCGGGGAGTCCAGATCTAGGGCGGCTTTTGTCACTGAAGAGGACACTGACCCCTCCGGAGAGGCCGGGGCAGCAGAAGAGACGGGGAGGCCGTCGGAACAATCAGTACCGCCGCCGTCAGAAAAAGGCGGACTCCACAGAAAGAGAGGGGAGGGACCAGAGAGAGAGAGAGAGAGAGAGATCCATGTGATCCAGATGGAAGAGGGGCGCAGGGTCTTCCTTGGAGCCCAACAAAGAGTCGGGGAAGGACGCGGGAGACCGAGCAAAACCTGGGCCCGGCCCAGCGGAGCGCGGAGGCTGCTGCCTCCGGAATGTGGCTGTGCGCGCTCTCCACGGGACTGGAAATCCCGATCGGAATGCACATCCTAAATCCTTCGGTAGAGAATGTGAAACCCACAGACATTTCAAATTGGTTACTGAAACCTCTTTCTCCTCCATACCCTTCACCGGAGCCACTGGCTCCCTCTGCCCTCCGTGCTCCTACCGAGCAGCAATAAATAGCCCAAACAAAGGGAGCGGAAGCTAAATAAGGGACCAGGATAAAAGCCAAAATGAACAGAATAATGCGTGTACTGCATCGTCAGCTCCCGCGGGCAGGAGCCCGCCGCCCTGTCCTGCCCCCGTCATTGATCTGCAGGTCTGTTTTGCAGATGTCATTTCCCTTTTTACTTCCTTATCAACCTTCAAATGATTTTTCCCTTACGGAAAAGTTTTCTGTTTTGAGAAGCCCCATCCATCCCACAGTATAGAGAATAAAAGATGTAAAGTGTAAATGAGACTTCTTGGGAAACAGGATGGTTAACACAGGGGAGAAAAAAGCAAGAAGGCAAAGACATCACGGAAGGAAAGAAGAGATCCGGACGGAATGACCTCTGTTAGGACAGAGCTCCCTGGAGCGTTGGGGGTGAGATTCTACTTCCCAAAGGCAGGTAAGTGTGTCTTGCTAGGCGCCACCTCCTGGCTTGTCTGTGAACTTTAAATTCAAAGTATTTCGTGTGTGACTCGTTCTGGGAAGTACACAATTGGACGTTGTTTTAGGAAGGTGCCTTAGCCCCAAACCAGCGCCTTCCGCTCCTGAGCCAGCCGCCCTGCCAGGCGCTCCTGCTCCCAAGTGGACAAAGACCCTGGTTTCTAGGAGAGCAGGAGAAAGAGGCAAGCATCGGGCTCCAGGACTTGACTTCACTTTGATATTTGGCTTTCCTGTTGTTGCTTTCTAGTCATGCTGATTTGGGGTAGGTGACAAGAGGATCTCAGGGAGCTCCGTCTTTGTTTCTACCCAATTCTGGCAACTTCGTTTGAGTTCTGTATTCTACCTCTCAAGCCCTTTACTCACCCTGGAGTTGGCTAAAAATCCTACTCAAAACCAAGACATTCACTGCCTTCTGGCGCCATCTCCTGTCCTTGTAAATGCAGTGAAATGTGAACGTCAGAATCAAAAGCGTTCAAATACGGGGACTTTTTGTTTGTCTTTTTCTAAATTCGCTAGTTGAAACGTTACAGGAACCCACTAAGAAAAAGAAAAAAGAAAAAAAAGAGGAAACCACTAAGGACTCTACGTTTGTGTGGTAGGGTATAAACGTGTTCAATAAAAGAGGGAGGCGGATTTTTTAAAAAATCTAAAGCCAGAGAAGGATCATAGGAATTTATTCAAGCACTGCCTGTAGTAACTAATTTTTTTTTGGTGCTGGGGATCGAACTCAGGGCCTTGTACTTGCTAGGCAAGCGCTCTCACCACTGAGCTAAGTCCCCAGCCCTGTGGTAACCAGTTTTTGAGACAAAGAATCAGCAAGGAGACAAAATTAGATGGAATTATATTTTCCACAAATGCAAATAGTATTCTGTTGTGAGGTAGTGTAAACTCAGAAAATTTTTAATTTGATAGATAATCACATCTAGTATTATGTGCTTGTTTACTAATATTTTTTTTTATTTTGTTTACTAATATATTAATACTAAAGCCCTTTAAGCAAACACAAAAGTGTTCAAAGAATTAAAGTCAAATAATTAGGGGGAGGAGGGTGGTGAGAATTCTTGGATTTTTTTTTTTTTTCAGCTTTCCAGTTCCTATTGGATGGCTGATGTAGTATGAGAATCTTGCAGACAGGTAAAGTTTGTGGTCTGAAACATTGGCAACTTGTTTAATGAAAAGAACTGAACCCAGGTCTTCTCGCTGAGCTCCATCCTTAGCCCTGTTTTTAATTTTTTATTTTGAGAAAGGATCTTAGTCACTAAATTGTCCAAGGTGGGCTTGAATTTGAAATTCAACTTCCTCAGCCTCCCCAAGTGCCAGGATTACAGGTATGTGCTACCATGCTGTGCTGGGAAAAAGAGTACTTCTGTGCAATTGATTCTGTGTGCAAAACAGTGCCTGGCACATAAATATTTTTGAATGAATGAATGAATCTACTCATTGGAACAATTATTTACTTACTTTCTGCCTCAGACAGTTTATAGAATTTAGACCAAACAGCCCTCATACTTTATTCTAATTCCTTGTTATCCCTGAAGAAAATGAGGTGGGCTTTTTTTTTTAGATAGGGTCTTGTTCTGTAATTCAGGCTGGCCTCGAACTCACCACATAATCCAGGCTAGCCTCAAACTCATGGCAGTCCTCCTGCCTCAGCCTCCTGAGTGCTGGGATTACAAGCATGAACCACCATGCCAGGCTACAAAATGAGTTTTGAGGGACTTGGGAATTCAGCTGTGGTTGGTCTTTTAGCTGCCAGCCTGAACCAGAACAAGGACACAGGTATGGATCAATGAGCTCTCCCCTGCATGACTGGTTCTCAAACTTTAGCGTACATCAGAACTACCTGGAAATCTTGTTAAGATGCTGATTTCTCGCCCCCAGTTCCTGACTGTGTAGGTCTGAGTGTGTCCAGAGATTTCAGTCCTAACAGGTGTTCAGGTGCTGCTGACCTTCCTGGTCTGGGGGACTGTAGCTGAGAACTCTGCCCCATTCCAGCCAGAGAAGCAGATGAGTGAGTTTGCCATTAGGGATTCCAGCCATCGGGAACACTCCTTGCAGTCACCATTTTCTTTGAGGTCAGCAACAATTACTGATTTACAAACATTTTAAAGTATTTCTCAGTGCAAGATACCATGTCAAAATCCAGAAATAAAAAACAGAATAAGACATAATTCCTGCCTCAACAATTTCCCAGTCTGTTAGGGATGCAGGTGCCTCACCCAGTAACTAAAATATGTTGCTGAGAAGTTCCAAAGTGGTGGATCCAGGTATTATGGGAACTAAAGTCAGGGTGGAGAATGATTAGCATTGAGGCTTAATTTACCTACAACAGTCTTTGGTAGGA
Organism: Hystrix cristata; assembly: GCA_004026905.1. Taxonomy (NCBI): domain Eukaryota; kingdom Metazoa; phylum Chordata; class Mammalia; order Rodentia; family Hystricidae; genus Hystrix; species Hystrix cristata. Next base: position 4,147 of record PVJO010023770.1, on the reverse strand, counting down.
TGGAACATAAACACTGCAGCGTAATGAGGTCCTGTAGTTATGTTAAGAACATAACCGCTGCCATCTCTATGCAGACCATGCTTCGTTGTCTCAGAGAGTGACGCCAATAGATAGACAGTGTCAAGCAGGATCCTCCTTCACACATTCAGTGAACTGCTTCCTCCGGAAAGAGGGAGAAAGAAGGTAGGTTATCATGGTGTCCTGGATTTATTATTTGTTCCATTTGTTTGCTCTGGTGGCCATCTCATCCTGTCTGTCTTCTCTGCTTCCTTCTATTTTTTGTGGGGGTGTTGTGGGGGATCGAACTCAGGGCCTATGAGGCTTACTAGACAAGCGCTCTACCACTTGAGCTAAATCGCCAACCCCTTCCTTCTATTCTTGAACATTCACCTAACCTAAATGAAGGTTGTATACCAACTCAAGCCCAAGACATCAGCATTTCTACACCCTCCCTTCAATAATGAGAAACTTTCATCATTAATAAAAAGGTTTTTTTCTTTTGTGTATGTGTATGTTTGACATTTCATCATTTTCTTGTTTTTGAAGGAACTATTTTGTCTGAGGCCTAATCAGAGGGTAATATAGTAAACCCTTGTGGTGATGGTTAGCTTAGTGCCATTTTAAATGATCCTCCAAGTCAGAAGTCTGTTCTCAGATCATATCTTTTGTTTGTTTATTCGTTTGGTTTTTTTGAGAGAGGATCTCACTGTCTAGTCCAGGCTGGCCTTGAACATGCTATTTAGCTCAGGCTTGCCTCGAACTCTCAGCAATCCTCCAATCTCAGCCTCCCAAGTGCTGGGATTATAGGTATGTGCCACCATGTCAGACTTCATATCATATTTTGACAAGTGATTTGGATTACCTTTTTTTGGGGGGAATGCTGGGGATCAAACTCAGGGCCTTACACTTGCTAGGCAAGTGCTGTACCACTGAGCTAAATCCCCAACCCTATTTTCAGTTTTTACCTATGACAAACAATACTTCAATTAGAATATTCTTGTTCATATATGTTTATATGCTTGTCCAGTTGTTTCCTAGAAGGAGAACTGCAAGTGAGTGTATAATTTTAAAAACTTTTACAATGAAATATTTCAAACCCTTTTAAATTTTTAAAAATTTTAATTAACTAATTAAAAAATGTTTTTGAGACAGGGTCTTGCTTAGTTCAGGCTGGTCTTTAAGTCACTATATGGTCCATGCTGGCCTCAAACTTGTGATCCTCCTGCCTCAGCCTCCCAAGTGTTGGGATTGCAGGTATGTGCCACTAAACCTGGCAGTCAGGTTTTTGGAGTCAAGTTTATGAAGCTATAATTTTCATATAGAAGAGCTCACCCTTTTAAGAATATGGTTCTGTGAGTTTTGACAAATACATATAGTTGGGTAACCACTGCCATGCTCAGGATATAGAACTGTTGCGTCACCACCCCTCTGTCATAATTCCCACATGCCCCTTTGTAGTCAACTTCTCTTCTCACCACATTCATCCTTTGGTGACTGCTAATCTGTTTTATGATGCTATACTACAGTTCTGCCCCTTTCGGCATGTCCTAGTTATGAAATGATACTCTATGTAGCCTTGCTTCAAACACTTAGCATTCATTTACATTGTTACGTACCAGGAATCTGTTCCATTTTATTGCTGAGGTTTTCAGTCATGTAGCTGTGGCACAATCTAGCTGTTTACAAGTTGAAGAACATGTGGCTTATTTCCGGTTTTTGGCAACCATGTATCAAACCACTGTACACATTAAGGTCTTTGAGAAGACATGTCTTTATTGTTCTTCAGTAAATACTTAGTAGGAGTAAATCCTTTGTGCTGGATTGTATGGTAATTGAATGCTTACCTTTTTTCCAGTGGTGGTACTGGGGATTGAAGGACAGTAGGTTTAACTTTGTAAGAAGCTGCCTGTTTTTCATAATAGTTGCATTGTTTTTATTCCCACCATTATGCATGAGAGACCCAGCTGCCCCTCATTCTTGCCAGTACTTGATAGGTCAGTTAAAATCCCCCTTGTAATAGATATGTAATGATATCTCATTTTGTTTTTTATATATATATATATTTTTTTTTTTTTTGGTGCTAGGGATTGAACTCAGGGCTTTATGCTTGTGAGGCAGCCACTCTAACCACTGAGCTAGATCCCCAGCCCCTGTTTTTTTATAATATTAAAAAAATTTGTATTGGTACATGCACGTAGTACATGTTTACGTTTCTTGTGGGGAGTTGGTACATGAACTTATATCTCATTTTCGTTTAAATTTAGGTGACAAACTTTTTAAGAGTTTTTGTTGTATTTGTTGTTATACTGCCTTTCATAAAGGTTATACATGTCCAATGGTAGATACAGGAGTTGTTACTCTTCTTTCTTTAGTCTTCCACCACTAGGCAAAAATTCGGCATTTTTCTTTCCCTCTGATCATTTAGCTATCACACAGAAATAAAATTCACCTGAATCATTGTTGACTTTCTCCCTCCCCTTTTTTTTTTAACAGTTGGGAAACGTGTGGAACAAACCTAGATTCATTGAAAATGAAACCATTAACTAGTAACTAAGAATGCGTTATGTTCCTTGGTCTTGACTTCCAGGAATTTTTTTCTTTAGCTATGCTATTCTTTTTTTGTGTGTGTGTGCCTGGGTCTCACTATGTAGTCAGTGCAGGGTGGTCTTGAACTCACTACGTAGGTCAAGCTGGCTTTGTAGTTTTAGGCAATCCTTCCGCTTCAGCCACTCCACTGAGTGCTGGCATAATAGGCATGGGCCCCCATGGGGCTTAATGTTCCTTTTTGTATGTATCAAAACTCATACTGAACAATAAGTTCTAGGTTAGAAAAGAAGACATTAGTTTTTTTGGGGGGTTGCTGGGAATCAAACTCAGGGCCTTGTACTTGCTAGGAAGTGCTTTACCACTGAGCTAAATCCCCAACCCTTCCCTGTCCACTTTTGCCTCTACCTTAATTCAGTTCCTCATCATTACTTTTTTTTTTTTTTTTTGGTGCTGCGGATCAAACTGAGGGCCTATGTGCTCCCTCATCATTACTACAAGTCTCCAAACAATCAGTTTCTGTTTCTATGTAGTTTCACCACCCTTCAAAACATTCTCCAGACCACTGGGAATTTATCCCACAAGTATACTTGCTCCTATGTACACAGACCTGTGTTTTTTTGGGGGGGGCAGGGTGGGAGAGGTGCTGGGAATCGAACTCTGGGCCTTGTGCTTGCTAGGCTAGTGCTGTACCACTGAGCTAAATCCCCAACCCAAGAAGACATTGCTTTTTACATCTGTCTGCAAGTCTTTATCCACATGCTAAAAAAAACACACACAAGTGCTAAATTTGTGGTTAAGTTTCTGTACAATGAATCTCATCTTTTTATACTTCTTTCAGTATAAAGTGTTACGTTCATTTGGGGAATATTTTGGCATAAAGACAAGTAAAGTCTGCAACAGTGAGCATAGAAAGCTTTTAAAAGACACATATCCAAAGTAAATCCATCATTTTATGAGAAAGTATCAAATAATTTATACTAATATAAAATATTGCTTATCAACAACATTTGGGAGGCTGAAGCAGGAGGATCATGAGTTCAAAGTCAGCCTGGAGTACATATTGAGATTCTGTCTCAAACAACAGCAGTAGCAGCAGCAGCAGTAGCAGCAGCAGCAAAGTACAACAGGTACATAGTTTAAAAAGTCAAGTCGATAAATTAAGGTTATAATGTAATACTTTATTCACCCCACATCTAATTCTATTTTCCTAGAGACGATCACTGAAACTTACAAAATGTTTCTTCACAATACTTATCTCCAAATTTCCCAAAACATGTTTATCCTTCTATTGTAAAATTTTTCAGCTTCAGATATTATTATTATTATTTTTTTTTATTTTTATTTTTACCAAGAACATGCATTGGTACATTGTATACATAATGATCATAATCAACATGGTTATTTTGTACCAGTACATGATACATCTTGGTTTTCCTCCCTTTTCCCCCTTCCCCTCCTCTCCCTTCCATTCACCTACCCCTCCCTATTTGCAACAAGTGTAGCTGCACTATACCATTTTTTCCCCTTTCATCTTACTTTTAACCTTCTTCTTTATCCCCCTTTTCCCTATCTAGTTCTCTCTTTTGAATACTATCTCTCT
>PVJO010023769.1:0-25568 GCA_004026905.1 Hystrix cristata | reverse complement strand
GCCATTTACTTTCAGCCTCTGTGTCTGACCTAAGATCCCTGTGACTCTTAGGTAAACCTCTCAGAGCAAATCCCCAATCCTAGCAGAGCTCTAGCCTCCACCAACCCTACAGCTAAGAACACTGTAACATCCGAAACCTATAGAAAAGAGTTCCTCGCCTGACTGTACCCCAGTCACCTAACGCCCCACCAACGTGTCTGGGAAACGTATTGACACAGGATCTTCCTTGTTCTGTAGCTATTGAAGATCGTGCTCCCTCCTCCCTGGTAGAACAAGTCATTCAGAGTAACTCGAATCCTTGTTACTGGGCATTGTTCACACATACTTGGCTCTGAATAAACTATTTTATTTTACTGTCTTTCTTTGCCTGTGTGTGGCAGTGGGGGCATTATTGGGGATTGAACCTGAGGCCTTCTCACTGACCTACATCCTCAGTCCTTTATAAAATTTTTGATACAGGATACACTAAGTAGCCCAGGCCAGACTGGAACTTGTGATCCTCCTGCCTCAGCCTTCTGAGTAGCTGAGATTGCAGGAGTGCATCCTCATGTCTGACTCAGAATAAACTATTATTTTATTTCCTTAAAGCAGAGCCATTTTATGTTTATAGCAATGTTAGTGATCTACAGCAATGAACCATGAAAGAGGAATTTCACAGTCTTCCTGTCACGGGCGTCACTGATTCTAACCTAAGGAAGGCGCTCTATCTCAGCAGCACTCTGCATTTCGACCTTTTTTCTTTCAGATCCAATCTGCAGCTGCTAAACATGGAGGTCTTTTTGTTTGTTTTCTTGGAGTTGTTTTGTTTATATTTGGGGACAGGTTCTCACCGTGTAGTCCAGCCAGTCTTGAACTCACTATGTAGCCCGAGTTAGCCTTGAATTGCGAATCCTTCTGCCTCAGCCTCCCAAGTGCTGGAATGACAGGTGTGTAGCTCATACTGATGTAAACCAGATTTGCTTCTTTAGAAACTGGCGTGACTGTCAGGTTATGTGCTACTACTATTCTTAAGAGGGGGACTGACCGGAAAAGGAGCTCCTGATGGGGAAGGCTATGGTAGTGTATTTTCAAAAATGAAAAGTCTGGGAGGGAAACAACAAAACTCTTATGCACATGAAGGAGCCCAGAAAATTTCACCCCAAAATATGGCACCCCAGCGCGCCCATGATGCCATTCATTCATTTGCTTGTTTGTTTAGGGAGCTCACACCTGGTAGGCAAGTGCTCTACCACTGAGCCACACGCCCGGACCCCGTGAGTGTGGAAGTAAAGGCCCGTGTCAACCAGCAGCTGCCGGAAAGGCTCTGCCGCAACGTGCCCTCGTCCGCCTCGAGACCGGACCCACCAAAGAGAGCACAGCCACCGCCCATCTTCTCCCTGACATCTCATCACCTGTCCCAGACAGAGAAGACTGAGGAAAATGGACCACACCTGGATGGACTTTGTCACAAGATGTTATCTGTCTCTCTGGCTCATTTCAATTTCAAAGAGAATCATTTACAAGACATTATTTCTCTGGGGTTCATTCCAATTCCAAAGTGAATCATTTACAAGCTAATCTCTCTCTCCTGAGTCCACTCATCTTCCCTAAAATAATTTACTCCCTCTCAAAATTAACTGCCTCCCCGCAAGGCCTTGCTCGATTAAGAGAAGCTTTTAGCACCCGTCCCTCCCGGGTCACTGGGCGTCGCACTCGCGTGGCTCCCGAGCTCGTTCATACCCACGTGCCCTCCCTCCTGGTGAGGTGTCTGTGGTCAGGCCCCACAGCAGGCCGCTGAGGGGTGGAGGGGAGGGGAGACTCCAGGGGACCTCGAGGCTGTAGACTCCACCCTCATTCATTTGCGCTCTGAGCACCTACTGTGCGGTAGGAGCTTGCTGAAGGGTAAATACAAACCTTAGAAAAGAAAATTAAATATTCCCCTGGTGCCGAAAGGGAAAGAGAGCTTCCCCTTGGCATTTCCTCTGGAAGCACCGGAAGCTTCCTGTCTCTTTCCCACATGCTAATCATTTCCAAAGCCAGAAAAGCCTCGTGCCAGCCGACGTCCGAGATGTCTTACTTGGGGGCCATCGAATGTGAACAAGAAGGGTGCCCTCCCTCTCATCCGAGGGTCTTCGAGCCAGGCGTGTGGCTCCATGATGTAACTTCCGATCTGTGGAAAAGATGTGAGATGCTCTCCTCTTCCTGCAGCGTGTGTGTGACAGGTTGTCTGCCTGGCTGGGTCCGAAGCGAGGGCTCCGCTTTTGCACGGCTCTGGTTGATTCCCAGAGGTGTTTCCCTGCAGCCTGGCTCAATACTTACTCAGTAGAAAAGCTCTTCTCCTTCTCCTCTACCTTTCTGGAGAAGTTATCTGGGTTGGCCAAGAAGTTTGTTTTTAACAACGTCCCAAGCAGCTGGGACGTAGCAGTGAATGACGTCCAAGAGGTCCCAGCTTTTAGGAGGTTATGATCTTTTAGCACAAGGCAAGAGGGAGACACCATCGAAGCACAGCCAGCAATGAAGACATAGTTAAGGACGGAGATGAGGCAGTGACACAGGCAGGGACCATCACAGGCACAGAGAACAGAGTCCTGGCCCTTAACCTGTTACTCATTAAGAACACGATTTTTGTTTTCTTCCGTAGCAGTCAGGAAATTAAAAGTGGTGCTTGCTTGTTCAAAAAAAGTGCCCAGCAGGTAACTGAAAGCAGAAAAAAAGCTTGACCTTCATTTTATTACCTTAAAACTCTGAGTCAGATCCGTGTCTAGCTCTGTATATCAGCACGTTCATCATTTAGGGAAGGCCTGTCTGAAAAATAAGGTTGGCAAAATGAGGCGATGAGCCCTGAACTGATGTAACCTATCCCATCTCCCCACAGGACTGAGGACAGTGAGATTAGTGATCTACACGGACCGTCAACTACACCCAGACGCTCCCGTCACTAGGAGGGCTCCAGCCCTGAACCTACAGCATGTAGGAGCCAGACAGCCTGCACAAGACCGAGGCTGCTCTGCACACGAACGATGACCTCTGGGAGACAGAGTGACCCCCGGAGAGGTGAGGCTTCTCCCGGAGCCACCCTGCCAAGCAGAGCTGAGGCAGTAGCCAGCCAGACCCCGGCCGGCCCTCCCGCGGGGCCCGAGCGGCAGACCCTGCAGGACAGCGGGAAAGCAGGCTAGGTCAGAGACGTGCTCGGCATGCAGTGCTCGTGTGGCTTCTGTAAGGCCCTGGTGCCACCCCCAGAGAAGAGGGGTGCATCCTCCAAAGATGGAGGATGGGAGACTGTCGCATCAGCACCACTGTGCAAACATATTATTTATAAAGGAAGCTGGCTCGTGGTCCCTTTTTAGACAAGAAAAGACCATTTCTTGGTGAGAGACTAGTTGTCCTTTAGCATTCACTGCCTGGCCTGTTCGTAGGGCCATACGTCTAAGAGCCATAAAAAGAAAGCTGTAGTGCCAGATAATAAACTTCCAGGGTGTAATTTAGCGACAAAGATGAGAGAGTTTCATGAGGACGGTGTGAGTATCAATAGGGTATTACATCCCTATATAAATTTTAGTTGAGGCCAGGTGAATTTTTTCTAGAGTTACATACATATGGCTGAGACAAAGGATGCGTGCATTTTCTTGGTCACAGAATGTCAGGACTGACTAAGGTCTCAGAACTGGACACGTCCTTCCCGGGTGGAGGGAGGTCCCTGGAGGTGCTACCCCGGGCAGAGATGACCGGAAATCACCTCCCGTCCTCTTGGGATGCTGCGCCAGCAAACTCACAGGCTCAGCCCAGCGCAGGTCGGCCGGCACAGGCCGGGCTGGACGCTGTTAGTGACGCCTGTGTTCAATGGCATTCCTTGGTATTTGCAATGAGACGTTCCCCAAACTCCCCAAGAATATAGTAGATGGGGAACAAAGTGCCTTCCACATGTTACCAAAGACAGCCTGGAAAGGCTATGGTAGAGCTTTGGAAGCCAACCACATTGACCTCAAATGGTCCCAGGCCTCTGAATCTGCGGGGAGCTCTGCGGACAGAAAAACATGTCTCAGAAAAGATCGCGTCCTCCAGGAGGGGGCCGGTCACGGACCACACACAGGGGCCTGCGCGATCGTGGTCCAAGGGAGCGGCGCTGCCCACAGCCTCTAGAGCTCTCGCCCTCAGAGAAGGAGGCCCTGTAAGGGACAGATGTGTCTCGCTATGCCGACCCAGTGCCCTCACCTGACGTCGAGTCATCAAATTTCCTCGTCCCCATTCCATCTTCCCCAAATAATCTGTTTATGGTTTGCCTTTCCACATGTGGGCCAGCCACAGAAAAACGACTCACGGATTGCGGGGCCAGGAGTATTCCAATTCCTCTGGCAGAAACATTTCTCACACAAAAAAATGAACCAAGTTGGCATTCCTGGGCTGATACATCAATCTCGCAAGTCTGACTAACACGACTCTGTCCCAGAGAGCAGATGGGCCTGGCAGACCCAGTCAGAGGTGTCTGGCCTGTGCCACCACCGTCCCCAGCAGAAAAAATGGCTGACATTCCTGCCTGTGCACTTATGTGTGGTCTCGGCTCTTCGGGGTACATACCTCGGAGTGGAATTTTGGGTCAAATGGTAATTCTATTGGTTACAACTCTATTGGTTAACTCTATGCTTACATTTTCAAGGAACTACCCAGCTACTCCTTAAAATGACTGCACCATTCTACATTCCCAGCAGCATCTGAAGGGTGTCCAATTTCTCCTTACCATCACCAGCCCTCATTATCTGTCCTTTAATTATAACCATTCCAATGAGTAGGAAGTGATATCTCATTGTTGTTGTTTTGTTTTGTTACAGGGTCTCCCTAAGTCACTAAGCCTACCCAGGCTAGGCCCAAACTTACAATCCTCCTGCCTCAGCCTCCCAAGTGCCGGGATGATAGGTGTTCGTCACATCAGGCTCCTTGTGGTTTTGATTTGCATTATCCTATTGGCTAACGATGTCACACATGCTAAGTGCTTACCAGACTGTTGCACATCTTGTTTTATATAGATGTAAAGATGTATAACCATACCCATTCAAATCCTTTGCCTACTTCTTAAATAGTTGTCTGCTAATTCCTGAGTCCTAAGCGTTCTTCATGTAGTCTGGACACCAGTCCCTTGCCATGTATGTACTTTGCAATTCCTCTCTCCCATAGGTGGGTCGTCTTTCACTTTCTTTTTGGCATCTTTCGAAACACAAATGCTTTTCCCTTTGCTTAAGTATAATCTAGCCCTGTCTTCTCTGGTTGCCCTACCTTTTGGGGTCAGCCTAAGCAGCCATACCAAGTCCAGTGTGTTTTTCTAAGCATTTTATTGTTTTAACTCCTATATGTAGGTCTGTGACCCGTTTTAGCTAGTTTTTATGTACGATGTGAGGTGGGTGTAGAGATTTGTTTGGCCTGCGGGTGGCCGGCACCATTTGTTGAAAACGCTGCTTTCCCTCCTGGAGTCCTGGAACCTCCAGGGCCGCCATCGAGACTTGACGGAGAGGACACAGGCGGGACTCGCCGGCCAAGTCTGCGGAGACTGCGAAGGTCCCCGGAGCAAGTGTCCACGGCGATGCCCCGGGCCGGCGCCGGCCACAGGCGCTGCGGACTGAGAGAGGCAAAGACGTAGCCGCCGAGCGGGCTCATCCGGAGACCGCGCCCTCGCCGGTGTGCCCACAGCGCCCCCTGGCGACAGAGCTGCGCATCGGGCCCGCGGATGAAGGAGAACCGGCCTCCTTGCGTAAGTGAACAAGGAAGAAAAGATTTGGAGCTGATGCACAACAGATCGATAACTGGTACATACATATTAATATACCCGAGAAAATGGGCCCGGAGTGACCAAGACTGAGCCATACTTCAGTAAATTCGCAGGTTACTAAAGGGGATGGAGCTGCAGATGTAGTTCAATGGTACAGTGAGCGCTCACCAAGCGTAAGATCCTGGGTTCAAGCCCCAGCACCAAAAGGAGGGGGCTCCCTTTAAGTGCCAGGGGGAAAAGGAGCAAGTGATTTACAAAGGAAAGAAATGAGGCAATCGTCAGACTTTTCAAGGGCGTGGCTTTGCACCAGAAGGAAGAGGTGTGGCACACGCCAGCCAAGAATTTGGCATCCCGGAAAACTGACTTCCAAGTACAAAAGGAAGGGCTTTCTACGTATAGAACTCGGACACACCGCCGCCGTGACCCCTTCCCGAAGAGCCCGTCAGAGATCCGGCCTCAGTCCCCCGAAGGTGGCAGAGCCACCTCAGGCTGGGGAGTAGCTCACAGAGGGGTGTCGCAATGAGCCACAGCAGGCTGCATGCAGGATGAAAAGGTTCCCCCGAGAGGAGGCTCAGTTCAGTCACCCAGAGCCCCAGGGGGGCTGCTCTCCACTGACAGCACCAGCCACTAGGGAAACTCTGGGAGAAGAAAGAAGCCCCCACCAAGCCAAGAACGCCCTCGCTTTTATTTAGAATATCAGTGTAAGAGAAAAAAGCAGGAGGAAAAGCTGTTTGGGCCAAGAGCTGTCTCAAGGCTAAGCAGTTTTTCTTGGGGAAAGGGGAAGGACATGGCCAGACACAACATGCTTTACTAATCTAAACTTCTTGCTGTTTAATCATTGGATTCTCACACGGCCTGCGTGCTTTTGCGCTACAGTCTAACCATTCGCTCCGCACAGAGCCTGCGTACCTTCTCCTTCACGGTTGGCTTATTTGTGTGCTTTTGCCCCATGTTTTAACCCTTCGCTCCTCCTGGAGCCCATGTGCTTTTGCCCACAGTTTAATCGTCCGCTTTAATCATTCGCTCCTGGCCAGGGCCCCCCACACAGGCACTTGGCAAACCACAGTCGTGTGGGGCTTGAAAGGAAGGGCAGGCACTCACGATACTGACGCAGAAGAGCTGTGACAACCGGGGTGAGAACTTTTCAACTCTCTGCAGGTATTCTGGTGGCAAAGCATGAGGGTTATCATATCCAGTTGCCTGAAAAAAGACATTTTCACTATTCGTCCTCCGCGTCTTAAAGGAGTCTTAGTGTGGAAAGGAGACACAGATGTGATGTGTTTTAAAAGATTAAACACAATGGCACGGATCCTGAGGTAGCTCATCTATCATCCTGCTTCCGTCCGCTGTATGTGTCCACTGAATAACGGCCCCAAGTGGCCCACCCAGCAACAGTGAGCATCCTGGCGTCCGGGGTGACCGGAAAAGCACTTCACATACCAGCGTCAGCCACATACCAGCATTCAGGGCTGATTCCAGGTCTAAGAAGAAAATGTCCAAAAGGATTCTGGGACATCTCAACATGTGTGACAGCACAGAAGCCATCGGCCCTCCTGGAGCTGTGTCCAAAGGACACAGGAGCCAGCCCAGCGAGGCTCCCTTGGTCAATGCTGGGACAATCTGAGCTTTGACCGTAGTAACAATCAAAACGAATTCAGACCCGCCAAGTATATTTAAATCTGAGGGTTCATAATGATGCTGAAAAGATGAGTTAGTCACCTCCAGGGGATCATAAGGGAGCCACTTATTGTCTTGCAAACAAGGAAAGAAGCATTTATCCTGCTTCTCGGTATGAGCTGTCCTCTGACTAAATGCACAATAGATTGAAGGAAGCATTTGCTGACAAAGAATTCAGCAAATAAATGAAAAAGAGATGACAGAATTAAAATGTCATCATTTGGTAGCAACGGTGGCTGAGGTTCTTTCCATCACTTTATGTAAAACTCAGGAGCAGCCTCTTTAATGTTTCCATCATCTGCCTAATACTTGCAATCTACTTTCCCAAAGTCTATTTATTTATACATTATGTAGAATGACAAAATTAGCAAGCAGTAAAATCTGTATCTCAGTACAGTGAAACAATATACATGTCACCACTTTTTAATCCTGGTGAATTAATGGACATGGGTACTTGGCAGCAGTGATGCCACAAAAGGAGAGACGCCTGGATACCATGAACTCGCACGAAGGTCTGATCAAGCTTCTCGATCTGGCTGACGTCGTGCCGCGGTACAGTCAGAGAAGCACTGTGAACCTGCCCTGTAAGTGGGCAGCCAGCAAACCCAACAGAAATGTTACAGTCGGCAGCCCGAGTTCTTCAATAAATAACTAAGAGGAAAAAAAGGGATGAAGGGAGAACCTGTAAATTTAAGAAAGAGGCAAAAGATATATCTTTTATGTTGGCAAAACCGAACTGTAGTGTCTAGGGATGCACACTAAAGTCACAAAACTGAGACACAAGGTATACAAGAGCCACAGGAGCAAGTGGCTATGATCAGGATGAAGCACCCTTTAGCTCTTGGTGTAGAGAGATTGGGGACGTTTGCTTTAAAACACTTCAATGATCTGTATACCAGCTTTGTTTATTTTTGTGTCTCTGTTATATTTTAAATAAAGAAGTTAAAAACAAGGAACGTTTTAAATGGTGCTTATTGCTGGGTATGGTGCCAGACACCTGTAGTCTCTCCTCCAGGGGCCGAGGCAGGATCACAAGTTCAAGGCCAGCCTGTGCAATTTAGCAAGACCCTGTCTCAAAATTAAAAAAATAAAGAGTAGGGATGTAGTTCAGTGGTAGAATGGCCCTGGGTTTGATCCCCCAGTACCACCACCAAAAAAAGGTGCTTATCATTAGAGGAAACATGTCACATACCACAGTGATAGGCGTACTGTACTTTGGGAAATGGCGACCTCGTCCATAAATCTGGATATCACTAGAAGCTACCTTGGTGCAAGAAAGTCCCTAAAGACCTCTGTGTCCACCTGCGGCAGACAAGGTATTAGTCAGCTGTGTGCTACCGTAATGAATACTGGAGAGAATCAACTGAAGAGAAGAGGTTTACCCTGGCTCACAGCTTCGGAGGCTTCCACCCGTGACTGGCTGGCCTGTTGCTGCAGGCCTGTGGTGGCAAAGCACATCATGGCCAGAGCGTGCGGCAGGCAGAGAGACCCCCTGAATGTCATCAGACAGATCGCACCCTTTCTCTGCACCTTCCATGGCTCTGTGCAACTCCGAGTTCCGGCTTCATCCTCAGGTCCCTCCTTGGAAGACCCAACCGTGGCCAGGCAGCCCCGGAGCCTTCATCCTCAACCACAGCATCCAGAGGGAAGAGCAGCCCTCACCCTTCTCCGGCAGAGTCCTGAGGTTCGCTCTGATTGGACCAACCCGCGCAAGTGCCCACCCCTCAACCAATCACACGCTAAGGTGACAAGATGCGCTGATTGGCATTGCCTGGACTCCCGAACCTCCAGGAACACCAGTCAGCAGGAATAATTTAGTGGTTTAATCTAATCTCGCAGATGCCCTTGACAATATTACCTTAGTTGGTTTTCTGCTCTTATAACAATATCTGAGACTAATTTATAAACAAAATTGGTTTATTTTGGCTCACAGTTCTGAAGCCCAAGACTGGGTGGCTGCATTCACGCAGGGCCACATGCAGCCCCAACTCATGGCAGAAGGAGGAAGGACAAGTGGGCATATGTGACAGGGACAAAACAGAAGAGATGGGCTCCCCTTGTAACAGCCTGCTCAGAGTAACCAAGCCGGTCCCCGGAGAACTGCACTCATCCTTCTCAATGACCCATCACCCCTTAGAGGGCCCATCTCCTGTTGCCCATTTCAACCTGAGTTCTGTGGGAGACAAACAACAGCAAACGGGACTGTTCTGCATGCTTCAAAAAAAGACATGAGTAACATTCTTGAAACGACAAAATTATAAAACTAAGAACAGGGTGAGGGAGTTAGAGACGGGGTGGGGGAAAGGGCAAAAGTGACCGTCAAGGGGCAGCATGAGGGACCTCGAGACGACAGAGCAGATTCGGAACCTGGACTGTGGCAGGAGCTGCATGAATCGATATGACAAATCACAGCAAACCAAGAGTGTGCACACGCTTGGGCACGTGGACATGCACAAAGCTCCTGACGTCCACACTGGGCCTGGACTGCACCCACGTCAGTCTCCTGGGTTAACTGCTCTTCTTATGGAAGAACTCGCTGTTGTGAGGAACTGGTTGAAAGACACGTGGGGCCTCTCTCTTCCTGCAACTTCTTGTGAATCGATAATTATTTCAGAATTAAGAGCTTTTTAAAGGAAGACCCAGAAATGCACAGTGCTGCCTGTGACTCCAGGGCTGATGTGGCCTCCCCGGGGAAGAAGGCCAGGGCTGCATTCCTCCCCCATAGCCCACACTGCTGTGGCCCCCAGAGCCTCCCGATTGAGCAGCGTCGGTCCCCAAAGAGCCTGAGAACCGGGCACGTCAGAGAGGGTAGCACACAGGAAAACCTACTTGGCTGGCTTTCAGGAGGGTGGACACACACACACACACACACACACACACACACACACACCCAAGTGCCACGGCACGAAAAGCTCCTTCCCGAGGCGCCTTCCTCTGAGGACTCCGGGTGTCTCCTGAGACTATGGTCTCGGTCTCGGCCTGTTGAAGTCATCTTCCTGTTCCTAGCTCACACCACCGACTTTCAAATAGCTCCAATTTACGGAAGAACTTAAAAGCTTCTCTAAATGTGTCTGCTTGCTACATCCGCACCTCCAACCCCAGCGGCCAGATCGCGCCCGTAGCCGCGGGTCGCGCGTGCTTCCCTCCGCACGCTGGGGCATGGCTGCCCTCTGCTGGTGGCTTCTGGGTAGTACTTAGAAATCAATGAGAAGAAAAACAAACCTGTAATAACGTTTGCCCTTCACTGGCAACTCAAGAAACTCAAACTAGGCGGGCATGGCGGTGCACGCCTGCAGTCTCAAAAGACAAAACAAAACGAAACACAAAAAAAATTCAAACTAAAACGTCAAGAAAATAGGTAAAACTCTTGAAGACACAGGCACAGTCAAGGACTTTCTGAACGGAACCTCAACTGTACAAGAAATAAAATCAAGAATCAACAAATGGGATGTTAAATTAAAAAGCTTCTGACAGCAAAAGAAATGACAGAGTGAAGACACAGCCTACAGAATGGGGAAAAATTTTGCCAGCTATCCCTCTGACAGCAGACTAATACCTAGAACACATAAAGGACTCAAAAAATTAGAAACCCCCAAATAAAAGACCCAGTCGAAAAATGGGCAACTGAACAGACACCTCAGAAGAAGTACAAACGGACAATAACAAATACGTATACATGAAAAAATGGTCACTATCTCTGACCATTTGAGAAATGCAAATTCAAACACTGAGATCCTATCTCACCCCAGAAAGATGGCCATCATCAAGAAATCAAACTAGTGGGAAGGCCGCGGTGCTTTTAGTGAAATCACCATGTAGTCACTGGATTTAAATACACTGGCATTTTTATCATGGTAAAGAAGCATTCTTACTTTAGGGTTCTGTACCTAATTCACATGACCCTTATACGTCTAATTTTTTTTTTTTTTTTTTTTTTTGGTGCTGGGATCGAACTCAGGGCCTTAGGCTTGCTAGGCAAGCACTCTAACCACTGGGCTAAATCCCCAGCCCTATACGTCTAATTTTATAGAATTGCTTTCATCTACATCAAGGTTAAGAGAAAGAATTTAGAAGATTTTGGTAAGAGAGTTTAACTAGAAACTTTTTTTTTTGAATTTTCCTTTCGTTTTTCTTTATTAGAACATTTATTGGGGACAGTCATTTTCAACAAGGAATACATTACTTTGGAGGAAGAAACTATTCCTCCAGGAAATCTGGAGAAGCATTTTCTGTTTAAACAATAGGGAAATGGTTGGGTGTGACGGCACACGCCTGTAATCTCAGCACTCAGGAGGCTGAGGCAGGAAGATCACCTCAAATTCGAGACCGGCCTGGACTACATAGTGAGTTCCAGGCCAGCCTGAACTACATAGCAAGACCCTGTCTCAAAAAACCAAATAGGGAAAAATCTCCTAATGCTGTGTCTCAGCAGACATAAGGGCAGCCGGAGGCACCTGGCCCACTCGTCACCTGCTAGTGGGTCTTGGATGGGGCACATGGGAGGAGGACGCCTCTGTATAGGAGGTTGTCCTGTAATGCCGCACCTTCCTCGGGCTGTGCCTGGTTCTGACCCATTATTGCAGAATAACTCAGGCCAGCAGAGGCAGCTTCTTGGCTGTAGGACTTGTTACTTGTCCCTTCAGAGCAATGATTCTCATACTCGAAGGGAGGTCACAGGACCAGCCCCACAGGGCCTTGCTCTTCTGCCATGTGCTGAGTTAGCTCAGAAGGTAGAAGGGGCTCTTGGGACCACGCAACACTACTCTGTGCCCAAATCCAAGTTTCTCCTCCAGGACCCTCAGTCTCTAGGGAGCCCCTGGCCTATGGTGTTCCCAGCAAAGGCCGACCCTGCTCCGCAAGGATGATGGGGAGCCGCCTCTCCCAGGGAACTTTCTTTTCCTCATCTTAAACCAGGACAAAGTTATTGGGAGAAGTGCTTCATTTTCTTTCCAAAAAGATTCTTAGGAGGCTGTCTCTTTAGTGACAGGGTAGGGGAGGACTTACTCCCAGGTGTCTCCTCACGTGTCCTGTTTTGGGGGAGGTGGCTCTTCCTTATGTGCTGGCACGTCCCCAGCCGTCATCTCTCCTGCAAGCTCTCCCGAGTGCAGCTGAAGGGACATGTAGGCCCGTGGGTGAGACTGCATAGGGACCCGGAGCTCCTGCCCCTGCTCCATGCTGATCTTTGTTTTCCCCCGTGGAGGCGCATCACCTGGGAAGCTGCCGTGTCCTCGCAGGAGCCACCCTGGTCAGGAGCAAGTAAGGTCTCGGATGTCGAGTTATGGGATGCGAGGGATGTGCCAGCGGTAAGGCCCGAGTCTGGCTAGCTCCCTGCTTTCCATTTCAAGCTTCGGCTCATTAAGGCTGATTTTTAAAGTCTGACGATTTAAGGTCATGGGGAACCGTCCTTGTTGGAGGCCTCAGTGCTCAGGGTAGCTCCTACTTGTAGCCACACCTCTCCCTTCTGACTCACTGGTTGTTGCGATATCACTGGACTGTGACTGAAGAGCTCTTTCACTTTGAATATTTCTCAGGACCAGTTACGCATGGGCAAAAGTTCTAAATTCGCATTTTTTTTCACTCCAAAGCCTTTCTATGCCATTACCAGAACTTGCTCTTAGGCAGTATCGCAGGTCCAGCCCTAGGCCGCCTTGTGAGCAGCGTGTCTCGTGGCCTGTGTGGTCTGCTTCCCACTTGCTCATCTCTGTAGCTGTGGGGAGGAGGGACAAAGTCTCTTTCTCATCCTTCGCTGTCTAGATGTTGGCTATAAACTCATGGCTGGTCCAGGAGGGGTCCTGCCTCAGCATCTGTCCTTCCCTGCCCACAGGCAAGGCAGCAGGGCAAGGATCAACTGCAGCTGAATCTGCTGCTCCCATCTGGCTCCTTGGAAATCCTTGGGGATTTCTCAGGGTAAGCGCAAAGTCAGCGTTACAGAACACCATGGTCTATGCAGTGTCAGGGATCTGACCTTTGCAGATTTCCCCCAATTTCTTGCTCAAATGTGCTTCCAGGGCATTCTCAAGTTGTTCCTGATATAGGCTCAAACTTGAGAGACTCCCCGTGGCTTTCCAGGTCTGCCGCAGAGCCAGCTCCACCATTATCTGGAGCCCCTGGTGTGCCACTCTACAGATGAGCCTCAGAGCCAATCTGTGGGCTGTGTCCCGTCCCTTTTCCCCACTCCCTCCTCTACTGGGAACACAAGTGCCTCTCACAGAAGCCTCCGGGTTGGCTCAGGCCAAAAACGTTTAGATCTTTGCTGCACTGACCCTTAAACGAAGAAATCCACAAGAGCCCGCGGCCGCCCCCAGACCCGCAGTCTTAGGAACACGTCTGTGGGGATGCACGGCAGATGCAGGGACTCTCCAGGCGGGCCCTGCCAGGGTGGGGTGCGCTTCCTTCCAACGTAGTGCTCTAGTTTCTTCTGAGGCTCACTGTGGACTGGGGACTCTCCAGAAGGATAGAGACTGGAAGATGGGCCTTGGGGCAACCAGCTGACAATGAAAGGCTGGGAGCTGAAGAAGCGATGTCTTCCTGGGATTTTTGGACCACAGAGGGTAAAGCCCACACACTGTCGCGTATTTCCAGAAACACATTACACGCCACACAGTGAATCTTAGGAGGCGTTAAGAGACCACCTGTCACCCCAGGTTCTAGGAAGACACACTCCACAGATCCTAGCACGGCACAGACAAGGTGGGAGGACTGGGGTGAGGCCGGAAGCTGAAGCTGCACCTGTACAGGAGGAAGATCCTGGGATCGGGGCTGGGCTGGCTTTGGGGCAGAGACTGAGGTTGTCCTCAGGCAAGGACCAGGCTGGGGGACTCACAGGCTACGGGGGCGCTGGAAATCATATTCAAGTAGACAAAGGCTGACATGCAGTCACCCCACACAGATGAAATATGGTTCAGGGACTTGCCAAGCAGAGAAGGGCGATGCCAGAACTGGCGACATTTTTGCTCTAAATGATCCTCCGAGGTCTTGCGGCCTGGGGTCTTCTCATGGACAGGAAGGTCCCCTGCTTTGCCTTTGGTGCTCTGACGTTTTCCCTGCAGAATTCGGCTGATAGTCTGGCTGTGCTGTCTTGGAAAAGAGTGTTTTCTTTTCCTTGCACAACAGCAAATCGTCCTTTTTCTCTCTTCAGACGGGCACAAATGCCGAGGCTGAGAAACCAGGTTTTCACTCCACACAGCAGACTGCACTGTCCCCAAGACTTCGGCAGAGAGGAGTTGTTAGCAGACAACTCACTAGGGCTCTCACCCAGAGACAGAGTGGCTTCTGGCTGAAGAACACTCTGCAAACCCGAGTGTGATGCAGAAGGGCGGAGGAGAGGCAAATGGTGCACTGGGAATCTGGAACCTATGACAGGCTTGGGCGTGGGTGGCAGAGCCATGCGGTGGTGAGGGCAGGAGAGTTTGCTACAGGGATCCGGGTAGGTGGGAGGCCAGCAGGTGGAGATGGAGAAGGCTCGGGCGTGAGGCTGGGATGAGGAGTCCTGGAGGGACAGCTGAGTGATGGCTTCATCACGGCATCTATGGATGCCAAGCGAGACACAAGGTAAGCATCCGCCAGGGATGCCCAGGACAGCAGATAACTGACCTTGGTCATCGCTGTGCCATACACCTCACAGAGGAGGCCGGACACAGCGGTTGTCAGGGGCGAGCAGTGTCATGTGCCAGACCAGAGCCTTTCAGAATAGAAAGCAGCGTCCTCTCCTTTTCCTGGCTCTGCCCTGTGGCTTTTGGGTGTCTGTTGTTCCAGAGTGTTGGTAACCACAAAGCCAGCTGCAGGTAGCACAGAGCGCCACAGGGTAGAGGAGCAGCATGCCCGCTCCCCGCTCCCCACCCGCCCACCAGCCCAGTGGGCCCCTCGGTGCTAACAGCTCTCTTCCACTTCCTTAAAAAAAACCGGCTAGCTTACGATGAAAGGGAATCACTCAATCTTTTAGCCACAAAAATTACCTGGCAAACATGAACCACAGCCTTTGTAAAGGTACATCTCCCGTGGTTCTTACATTTCATTTCTTGATTAGACTTATCTCATGAATAAATTATATCTTTGCAGAACTGGCCATTATGAGTTTCAAACTGACCAACAGTAAAAAAAAAAAAAAAATCCTAACTCTTTTGTCTTAGGTTTGACAGGGGTTTTTTATTGTCACTGTACCAAAAAATCTTGGATTTATAATTTTGATTTTGCCAATTACTGCATTTATCATTATTTCTTTCCACCTCCTTTTCTTAATCATGTATCTTTAACCTTCTTTAGCTGCATCCCTAGTACATAATGTGTATCCAAAAAATACAATCAATAAATGAATTAGTTTTCCAGCACTTGAAGTGGCAGAGGAGACAGGGAAAGGACTGGCTCAAGTCACGCAAGTAGAAGGGTCGGTGTGGTCAGCCGAACACCGCACAGGGCGGAGGTGCAGGAGCCCAGGTCCCATCTCAGGCGAACAGCTCTCAAGGATCACCCGTGTCCCAACCTCTCACCCTGAAAGCCTAACCCACAACGTGACTGCATTTGGAGACACACCTTTACAAAGGTAAAGTTAAATGAGCTCTGCAGGTGGAAGACAAGAAACCGGGTTTCTGTTTCCTCTGTGACGCAAGAATGCGTGACTCGCCACTGACGGTGGGAGCGGTGGGATGTCAGGAAATGGGAGACTGCTAACAGCTGGAGGGAATGAGAGCTGGTTTGGGACAACAGACAGCTGCACAGCTCTGAGGACTCAGTCACGGAACAAACAGAGCGCAGATTGGCAGCGGTGCCGCTCTGCGGCTGCGCAATTTCCCTGTGGTCACAGGAAGAGGAAGGGAGTCACTGGATGGAGCTGCAGCCAGGTGGGCATCAACGACACCAGGAGTCAGGCGCCTCATGTTCGCCTTCCCCCACTTCCTTCCTCGTCAGCTTCATCCTTAAGGAAGACAGCAGCTCTCGTCCCAAATGGTAAGACCTGTTGTTAACATCCATCTTCCGTTACAAGGTTGTGTTACAGACAACCTTCTTGGCAGACATTAAGTTCAAAAGACTCACTTGATTCCAAGGTTTATATAAAGGAGATGAAAAAGCAATTTAAAATAAAAAATAAACTCCAGTCTACCACCTCATGCATAACTACAAGACCTCCCGAAGTATCCAAGCACTCGTGACTGCACAGAGCCCCAAGAAGACCCGGGTTAACAGACCACTCAAACACGCTGCAGCTGGCCCTCAGATACCACGAGTACTGCGACGAGGCCTCCAGGAGCAGTAAAAATCAACACCTGCCGCGTCATTTAAACACTTTTGAGGTCTCGGGCTGTTAGAATAATGACTAAATACAAGCACCGGATGCATGGCTTGGTTTCCAGCAATCCAGCACCTCAGAGATGTAACACCACGTGCAGTTTATCCTCTTGCTTCTTTGGTCACTGCCCTATTTCCTAGAACTTCAAAGTCTGGGGGGTACAGGGAAAAGGTCCTGTCACTGGCGGTGGTCCCTCCGGATTTGGGACACAAAATCGCCTGTCCTGGCTCTGACCGCCACCCACAGGTTACCCAAGTAGGACCCACGATGACCTCAGCTGAGAGAGCGCAAAGAGTAGACGGGGCTTCCGAAGGTCACCTGAACAGCCTGAGCAGGTACAAAGGGCTGCAGTGTGGCATGTGCCGGCCCCCGATGGACACCACAGACTCTCCCGCGGGGTCGCTTCTCTTATCACAGCCGCGTCTCCTCCTCCACCTACGATGCTCACCATCAGGGAGGACATTTCTTCGAAATGCTGCCTCTGTGCAATGCCTCTTCAGAGCACACTGCAGACCTGAGCTCACCTGTCCCCGGGGGTCAGGTGGGAACCTGCAAAGCTGGCGGCCATGACTCCGCCTCACCAGAGTCCCAAGGGAGCAAGGAGCAGCCAGGTGGGCCAGCCCGTCCCCACAACTCCTGAAACACAAAGCCCCACCACAGTCTCTGCTTCCTTATCAAGCACTTGGTGAGTCTGGGAAATGGAGGGTGAGGTGTGCGTGCTGGGGGGTGGTCACTTAAAAGAAAGAGGAGCCCTCAGAGAAATAAGCAGGGGGAAAGGCAATACCAAGGATCTGTCCGAGAGCAGGATCTGGGAGTTCTTATTTTGTCACTTATCATCATGACTCTCAATCTTTGAGTTTGTGTCTCCTTATATGTAAAGAGAAGGCGGCTGTAGTAGTACTTACCTTACCGAGCTCCAAAGACTGAGCAAATGACTTACTATACACGAAGACCCTTTTGTTAAGTACTTTACAACGTGTTGCTACTATCGCTATCAATTTCAAGGAAATGGCAGCGCTGTGGAGCAAAGGACCCCACAGCTTGTTAGGGCCTGGGGGGAGGTCAAATGATGAATGGCCATGCACGGCATACTAGTCACACCACACTCCCTAATCTACTCAGCAGGGGATGAAACAAGGACGACAGGTAGCGTGCTGAGAGGCAGTGTGGCTGCCTTGGGTCTAGAGAGAATAGCTGGGAAAACCTACAAGGCTGAGAGATGTTCAATCTCTGGGCCTATGAGAAATACACATTTCCCAGAACTTCCCCAAAATGTGTATCCCCAGGTCTTACACAAAAGGAAGTGACAGTGAAATCAGTCCGGGCACAGGCCTCCTCCCCCAGGGCTTCTCGGGGCCTTAATCATGAGTTTCCAGTGAGGAACGGCTTGCAGGGAGTGCCACATTTATTTAATAACAGAAGCCCCTTTCCATAGAGCATCTGACCAGCGGACTCATGAAATACATTTTGGGAATTCAACTTAACTCTCCGGGGCATAGTGTCAGAATGAGCACATGGGCCAGTGTGAAAGAGAATAAAGAATACTTCGACATTCGATCTCTGGCAGGCAGCTGCTGAGCATTTCGGGAAAAGGAAAAGCCTATTTTTAAGACACAGTATTGAATAGTATCAAGTTTCCCTAACCCACCTCGACCCCACCCTCCATACCCTCCAGTTACGCAACCCTGCACTCCACACTCAGTCACATACATCAAATCTACACTTTTATTTTTTGTTCTAAAATGTGCTTTTTCCTCAGTGAACTTTAATGTCAGTCCAGGACCTCCACCTCACCTTATAAAAACAAAACAAAAACACACACACATACACACACGCCACCCTCCAACCAGGTGAAAAAATCCCCGGCGATTAGTCTATAACAAACATTGACACAAGGGGGGAAAAAAGCATGTTGAAATGTATTAGAATCAACCTGTACAAAAAAAAATTAAAATATAACCTGAAACTGTTCAAGTTCAGACAGTCTAGTCAAGTCCTTTCTCTGGCCAGGAGTACGCTGTCGTCAGAGGGCTCTGGGTCACCAGCCAGGAGGGGCGGGAGGGAAGAGACACAAGAGCAAGTCTTTCACCAGGCGGAGGGGCCTCAGTGCCGCCACCCCCACCACAGGGGCAGCGGGGCCGAAAGACCCAGGGAGCAGGCGCTGACAGGCAGCCCCAGGCAGCCGGGGCCAGCGCCGATCAAAGACCAGGCGGTCAGGGGAGCAGGAGGAGCGCCAGCAGGGGGACACCAAGCGGGACAAACGACTTCTGCCAGCCAGCAGCCCCACAGCACCCTCCGTCCACTCAGATACCAGAGGTCCGTCACCCCTGCGCTCCCACTAGTGAGGGATCCGAGCTGGGCTCAAGAGGCTGAAAACCCGCAGGTTTAGTAAACACAGCCCAGCATCACATCCCTCTGTGCTGAACTGCAGCTGCCGGCAGGGGTAAGGCAGGAGAGGGGAGAACAGTGGATACCTGGCTAGAGATGGCCTGCACCAGTGTGGGAACTGTACATGGGGCGCAGAAGAAGCCCCTCCTCGTGTGGGGAGGGCCCCGGTGCGCTCATCCCTGCAGGCTGGTTAAAGCTGCCCCAGCTTTGGCCCAGCCTGACAAAGGGACATGGAGCACAAGGACAACCAGGAGGGAGATGAGCCCCACACCAGAGGTAAGGAGACCCTGGAGGAAGCCGGCAGTGCCCAACCCGTAAGGATGGCAGCTGTGGAGCCCGAGTCTGAAGGGACCGACTGGGGTGGGGTGGGGGAGCGGCGGTTCCGGAACAGTGCCAACGGATGGGACGCGCTGGTGAGGGGCGGGCAGGTCTGGAACTCACTGCAGGTAGAGAGGGGAGGAAACAGGCCCGCAGGGTCCCCTCCCCACCAGACCCAGGCCTGGTGAGTGCCAGCTGCCCAGCCGGCCCTAGTGGCGGCTGGAGACCAGACCTTTGACTTTGGACATCTTCTTGGTGGGCTGCCTCTGCTCGACGTGCGGCGGGCACTCCCGCTCAGCCAGCTGCTGCTCCATCTCCTGAGCCGAGGAGGATGCGGTAGCCTTCAGAGTCTTCTTGATGTTGGTTACCTGGAGGGAGAAACGCAAGTGGGGTGCTCAGCCGGCGGGCACCCAAAACGCACCGATGCTTGTTCTCACTGTAAGGAGCACCACATGGAGAAGCAGCCAAATCCTCCGTGAGAAAATCGGAAATGATCTTCAGAAACCCAGCTGAGAAAAAACAAACAGGAAGTGAGCGTAGAGAAAGTGCAGGAATGAGACTTTCTTCATTAAAACAAAAGACACGGGCTATCTGGCAAAAAGGTACTGCACACAAGGCCAAAGAGTATTAAAATGTCCTTAGAAAAGGAGCCAGGCACAGTGGCACAGGCCTGTGATCCCAGCACTCGGGAGGCTGAGGCAGGAGGATTGCCATGAGTTCGAGGCAGCCTGGGCTACATAATGAGTTCAAGATCAGCCTGAACTACATAGCAAGACCCTGTTTTAAAAAAAAAGAAAAGAAAAGAAAAAGGAAGGGCAACCCAAGCTACTCAGCTACCTGCTGTTCAAGGATGACACCATAAATACTTTCCAAGAACTTGGGAATACAGCTCCACTAACTCCACTTGGATAAACTACTAGAGGACGAACTTCCACTAAGTGACGAGAGAAGAAAATGCAGGAAAGGAATTCACAAGTGCTATCACCACCTCCCATATGCTGCTCATCTTTTTTCTATTAATTAAAGAGGAGCTCGAAAATATCAAAGCAACAGTTTTCCAGGTCAACACATACCCTCTGTGATGTGTGTGTCCTACTACATTATGACTGCGCTACCACCTCTGAGTCGGCTCCTGGCCGCTCCTCAGTGCCATGCCGCCTCTGCACACTGTGCACACCTATAAGGAAACGCCCGCAGAGGCGAGCCCGCCAGGTTACAGGGCTGCGCGATTTACACGGAACTGGTACGGTACAAAGGCAAAGAGCCATATCTGAAATGCCTGGAGCACAAGAGTTTCTGATCTCAGAATTTTTCAGATTTCAGGATATTTGCAGCGATTTTACCGCTGCTAAAAGGCCTTGAGATGTTAGAGCAGTTCTGATTTTCTGATTAGGGACGCTCAACCGGTACCGCCTTCTGACAAGTAACTGCACCAACATCTACTGCGACTGTGCGTTCCAGCACCAATTCCCCAAACTCCCTTCTACTAGCTCCTGAGACCCTCTTTCCTCAGCTTTCTGAGAGGAGGAAGCAGAGGAAAAGTATGGAGGAAGGAGGCATAGGGAAGCACTGTTCAAATAAATATTAGGTTCTTTTATTTTTTTCCGTTTTTCGAGGCAGGGTCTCACTATGTAGTTCAAGCTGGCCTTGAACTCCTCACTATGTAGTCCAGGCTGGCCTCAAACTTGTGGCGATCCTCCTGCCTCAGCCTCCCCAGTGCTGGGATCAGAGGGGTGCACAGGAGACAGCCCAAAGGCAGACAGCACACAGCAGCTGGGCCCTAAGGCGGGATCACCTGCAGAGTCAGCCTGACTAGATTGCAGGCGGCGTGCTGGTGTTGCCGTCACTCTGCCATCACTTTGAGGTGCAGGAAACACCAGGCCCCAACTGCTGTGACTGACCAGCACTCAAGAGCCCTGTCAGGAGAGCTGGCAGGGCCATGGGCTGGAGCAGCAGGGCAGAGCGCAGGTGAGGTCCCATCTGGGAAGAGCCGCGTCCTGCTAGCCCCCAGGGCCGTCTCAGAAGCCAGGCGGCCCTGCCCAGAGCTCCCTGCTGCTTCAGGGAGTGAAGAAGGTGGAGAGAAGGGCAGCCCTGCACTCCTCTCTCACGAGGGACACTGGTTGTTGCTTGCTTACTTGACTGCAAGGCCTATTTTGATGGTCTCAGAGGAGAGATTAAGGAATGTGATTTCTAGACGGGTGCAGCCTCCGGGAGGCCAAGTCAGGAGGACTGCAAGTTTGAGCCCAGCCTGCGCAACTTAGTAAGACCCTGTGTCAAAACACAATAGGGATGGGATGTAGCTCAGTACGTACTACTGAGTTCAATTCCAGGGGGCTGGGGGTTTAGCTCAGTGGTTAGGGTGCTTGCCTTGCAAGGACAAGGCCCTGAGTTCCATCCCCACCACCAAAAAAAAAAGAACCCCCCCCCGAGTTCAATTCCAACACTGCAAAAAAAAAATGTTATTTCCTCAGTATCACTGTTTTCTAAAATAATACTCCAAGGCTTCTCCAATTTGATACGTTTTCTAATAGTAGGAGGAAGATTAACTTAAAATGTTAATAAGAGGGAATACACAACTTAGGTCTTTCTCTTTTTGCAAGCCAGTTATCTCCAACTTCCACAGAATGAGAGGTACCTGTGCCTGAAGGGTACCGAGGGGTCGTGACCTCACACAGTCCCCAGGGTGCCAGCACACTACCCCTGCTTCTGCGGCAGGACCACCTCAGGCTCCGCTCCCTCTGTGCCATCTGTCCCCTCCGAGACCAACGGCCTGCCTGTCCCATGCAGCTTGCGCCCGCTGGAAAGCCTCTAGCAAGAAGGTGGACAGAAGCACGGCCAACCCGCCCTCGCTGCGGTGCCACATGTGTCCTCACACACGTCCCTTCTGCAGAAACTACCCTCCCAGTGAGCTACTATTCGGGGTGTTCGGTGACCCTGGGATGCAAGAGAAAGGAAGGAGCTCTTTCTGCTTCTTTCTGTAGTTGTGAATAACACTCCAGATCCGGTACTTTTCTTCCCCACTCCTCCACGCACCCTGCACTGAATGAAGCCACGCTTGTCCCCCACACCACACTTGGAAACAGTCCTTTCTTGTTTTTCTGTAGTATGGGGATCGAACCCAGGGCCTTGTGCGTGCTAGGCAAGCATTCTAGCTCTGAGTGACATCCCCATCCCTTTTTATTTTTTTATTTGGAGACAGGGTCTCATTAAGTTGCCCAAGCTGCCTTGAACTTTTAACCCTCCTGCCTCAGCCTCCCAGGCAGGTGGGATTACAGGCACACACCACCATACCCACAGAAAGTAGTCATTTCATCTCCACTTTTCACCTTTCATGACCCTAAGAGTCCAGCCTGGCAAACCCTCCTTGGCAAGGCACCCTGATGCCATCTGGAGAGTCAAGCACCTCTTTCACACAAGATGCCCGCTCACCCATGCCCACCCCTCAGCTCACATGGGCGTGCCAGTGCCCTCGCTCCGATCACCCTGCCCACCGCTAGATCTCCTCCACGTTACGGGTGTCCGCGTCTCACCCCCTGTAATTCCACAGACACCCTAAGGCCCCGACAGTGGTGAGCACTCAGAAGCAAGACGTGCACCTGCAGTGGGAAGGCCTCGTGGGCAGGTGTCTCCTGTGCCCAAGAAGTGAGGCTTCCTCCCCGCAGAGACCAGGCCCGGACAGGAAAGCATGCGGCCGCAGACTGGGCTCAGGACAGACAGGCCTCGCTCAAGACAGCTACACTGCTGGCATCTTCAACACACAGATGTGTAAAGGGCCTCCCGGCTGAAGACAGCAGAGAGGATCCGGCCCCTGTGCAGGGCGGGGTGGCTCAGTGCAGACAGCTCTCTGGGACTCCAGACTCTGAGCTGTCTAACTCCTCCTCCTCAGATCCTCCCTCAGCTGGTGACAAATGGCCCCACAGACGGTCTCCTCCTTCCCAGTCAGACCCGGCCCTGCCCAGTGTACTGCCTTAGGCGGCCTGGCCTGCAGTCCACCCGCCTCGCCTGCCTCCAGGTGACCTAGAGATTGTCTAGCTCCTCAAAACATGGTGTCAGGAATCCTTCAGTACGACTGCACCTGCTGGCAAAAATGCAGCCTGGCTTGCTGGGCATGCTGGGTAATCCCAGCATTCAGGATGCTGAGGCAGGAGGGTTGCTGTGAGTTCGAGGTCAGCCTCATCTACATAGTGAGACCTGGTCTCAAAAAAAAAAAAAAAATGCAGCCTACCTCTATCAAAGAGCTTAAAAAGTCAGGCAAAAAGAGAGAGAAGGGATGCCCAGGGCAGCTGAGGGGCACAGCAAAAGCAGACAAGAGGAAAGAGAACCCACAGCTGAAAGGGGCCACAAAGAAAAGGAACAGGAGATGGAGAAAGCCTCCCAGGAGACACCAGGAGCCACCAAGCCCAGACTTGTCACTAACTGAACTCCCGGAGGCCACTGTGCTGGCAATGCAGCCTAGTCTCCCTCATCGCCCAGTGAGCAAAACACAGCCTGTCTGGT
The DNA here is from genome assembly GCA_004026905.1 of Hystrix cristata. Taxonomy (NCBI): domain Eukaryota; kingdom Metazoa; phylum Chordata; class Mammalia; order Rodentia; family Hystricidae; genus Hystrix; species Hystrix cristata. The sequence goes on along the minus strand of PVJO010023769.1, from coordinate 1,668 downwards.
GCATGTGTGACAGCAGCCACGGCTCAGCACTCCACAGAGCAGCGGGCACAGACACTTTACATATAAAGAAACACACTCCAAAACCAAGTGTAACGAAGAGGGGCTTTGCAATGCTGCAACTAATTCTTCTTTCCCCCTAGAGTGCTCACTCAGAAATAATGAAACAGCTCACACTGTCAGCGTTCCATCTCCACCAGTGACTGGAATTACCTAGACAACATGCTATTCTAGGGAGGACCAAAGGGGGGATCATCCCTAGGCAGTCTGTGATAGGGTTGACTTCACTTGGAGGGAAGGGTCTGGTAGATACAACTACCAGAACAAGCTGTTACAGATCTAAGTGGAAAACACTGCTTTCCCCTCTGAGAACAGTAATGTAATTTAAAGATCAAGCTGTGTGTGGTAGCACATGCTTGTAACCCCAACTCTCCTCTGGAAGGCTGAGGCAGGAGGATCACAAGTTTGAACCCAACGTGGGCAATTTAGCAATGTAGTGAGCCCCTGCATCAAAATTTTTTTTTAAAAAGTTCATGTGGGGGGAATGGGATAAAAAAAGAAGCAAGCTATACTCTGTACATCATGCACTTGCTCTAATGACTGTAAACTGTACTACAAACATATGCTAATAAAGTTGTCCAAAAAGTTAAAAAAAAAAAATGGGATGAAGCTCAGTGCTAAGGCCCCAGGTGTAATCCCCAGTACCAAGAAAAAGAAAGAGAGAGATGGATTGAGCGAGGGAAAGAAAAGCCCACCAGCTGAGGTGAGAAAAGGGCCATAAAAGTTAGGCCAGGTCTAACAAAAGCAGAAACACAAACAGGATTCGACAGACTGACCTTGCTCTCTACAGACTCATTTGCCCTTTCAAGCAAGCCTTTGGGAGCACCGTCCACACACCTCAAGCTGGGGACGGCAGCTCCCACCTCTGGTACCAGCTCAGGCCCTGACTGAATGGAGGTGACAGGGCTCTGAGCTCCGCACTCTCTCCTGCTGTGTGGGTCTGTCCCAAGTCTCCCAGAAGGCTACCAGGTTAAGAGACTATTCTAACTACAGGAAGATGGCACAGACCACTTCTCCAATTTTTCTCAAATGTAAGTCCTTGACGCCATCTGGTGGCAGCATCAGGCTCTGCCAGCAGAGGAAGCTGCATTTTCCAACAGGCATCCATAACAAACACGCATGTGTTGTCTGGGTCTTTAAAAAAAAAAACACGGTTGGGTGTGGTGGTGCACGCCTGTAATCCCAGCACCCGGAGGCTGAGGCAGGAAGACTGCCATGAGTTCATGGCCACTCTGGGCTGTTCAAAGACAGCCTGAACTACATAGTGAGACCCTGTCTCAAAAAAAAAAAAAACACAATTTTGATTTAGAGTCCACACTGTCACACAGTACAGGGCATACCTCAAGCAGCAGCCAGGTGCTTACAGTAACTCCACGCATACCTGCCTTTCTTTTGTTGGATGCCATTTGTCACCCAAAGGAATGTGAACAGTTCAAAATGTTCAAACTATGACATACCACACATCTGTGTTCGTGACCACAGTGATGGCAACCAATCCCCCTCCCGCCATCTGCCACACCATCAGCAGCCATCCAGCGAGACAGCACACCCAAGGGGCCAGGCTGCTCCTGTGCCCCCAGCTAGCAAAGGCAGAGGCTCCACTCGGGCTCC
>PVJO010023768.1:0-25547 GCA_004026905.1 Hystrix cristata | reverse complement strand
ACAGTGTCTCCTTAAGCCACCAAATTTAGCTATAATTTACCTGGAAAGAGTTATCTGGCCAGAAGTCCTCATAAACATTTCATATACATTTTTAAGTCTTACAATCATAAAAATGGCAATGATGAGATTCATGTATAAGCAGATATTGGCTGCCTGTGATTTTATCAGGTTTCAGGGATATAATTACTTACCCTTGAATTGTTTAGTGGTGTGAGTATAGAAATCCAGAAATTATGCTAATATATTGGGATTCTTTCAAATGAGGGATGACACTAAACCAGAAAATTTTTACCCTAATCTTAGTTTAGTACAAGTAAATGTGTACAGGACTCCATCTGGACTTCCCCATGGATGGAGTTTTCATTCTACTTCCACTCCAAGCTTTGCAATGACGCTGACTTTGGGATTTACAAGAATCTCTTACAATAAAGATGTTCTTACTCAGTATAGAAATCGATATGGTTCAAATCAAGTCAGATGTGTTTTTTGTTAGCATCTAAAAATGTTATTCCAAAGAGACCTCAGATTGTAAATGTTTATAGGATTTCCTGGAAATGAACAAATTTGGAAGAGGATGTTCTAGGTGACAAGGTGAAATACCGAATTTGGGGCTGATTTTGTGACATACTGGGGACTCAGAATGAGGCGTCCCTTATCCTGAAAATTCTAACAGGTGATCTGCGCCTCATTTTATGTTGGGTTAGTTGATGTTAGTTGTAAATAGTGCTTGACTGAAGTATCTCAGAAAGAAAACCCAACCATTTGTCTGTCCAACTTCTTCAGATCTACTAATCTTAACTTATAAGACTCTGGGTGCAATTTATTTTAAATGAGAGAAGACCTCGTATTTTAATAGTATTTTAATACACTGTTCTCATTTTTTCCTGACAATGTCAGAAAAATCTGAGAATGCCTGTTTCTTTCTTTTTTCCAGAGCTGGGTGGTCCAGCCCAGACCACTAGTTAAACATTATTGGAGGTGACTGAGTAAGGATAAACATATCTTGGCAGGACATAGGAATCAGGTAGTAGAAACTGCTATATACCATGAGTGAAAATGGATAGTTACACCTTCATTTAAAGTAGCTTGTTTTCTATGACTTTGAGAAGTATACAAGGTGTCTCTTTCAGATGATGGAATGATTTGTAAGAAATTCTATTTTTCTACTGGCTTGCTATCATTATTTTCTCAAAAAATTTGTTCCTCAAAGTGTTCTCTTGTTGTTCTGGGGGTGCAGCATGTGCCCATGAGTGGTATATATCTTTCATTTATTGTGACACAGCGGGACACGGAACCCTGGTACTATGGTTTATATCTAGATGTCCCCTCAAAGCCCTCTGCACTCATAGGTGGGGATTTTGGGAAGTGATCATAGGTGTGGGTGTGTGATATTGGATTAGACTGCTGATGGGTTTGTAACTGGGTGTGATGTTGGGAGATGAAGTCTGGTGGAAAGAAGTGGGTTACTGTCGATGTGGCATGGGAGGTATACATCCCTGCTCCTCTTTTGATTTCTGCTGCTTCCTTCCTGCCATGCTTCTCTGCCATGCCACCATCCCACCCTGCCACCCCGCCTTGGAGACAGCTCACTATGGGTTGAAATCTCTGCGAACCATGAACCAAAATAAACCTTTCCTCCTGTAACTTGTGGGTGTCAGGTATTTTGTCCCAGCAACAAGAAAGTAACGGAGACACCTAGTGTCCAGGTCCTGGTGTGAGTTGAATTTTATATCTCTTCATCTTGTATCCCCTCTGATAAAATAGGCAACAGTGAATCTTAATCTCTCAGGGATGTAACAGGTGATGGTGACACTTGAAGAAGTGATGGCTTTGGGGAGGAAGGTTCTGTGTAAATACCAGATACTAATAAGAATGTAAACATCTGTGATCTGAGAAAAATAGCTTAGAATAAAGCCATGTTTAATAGAAGTTTCTTAAATATTGTTTCCCACACCGTGTTCATTGTTGGTGGATCTGGAACATCCTGTGATGGTTCATTTTGATTGTCAATTTGTTTGGCTTGAGAGATGCCTGGGGGATTAGTGAAGAATATTTTCATGTGTGTCTCTGCAGGCCAGAGGAATGTGATGCTGGGGACAATGCTAGTCACTCACTTGATCCTTCCTCTCCGGCTCTTCTCTTGCTGCCTACTTCCCAGCCACCGTGAGGTGTGCCACTTCCCCATGCTCTGCCATCACAGAGTGTCTGCCTGCGAGCCAGACAAGCATGAACGGAAAAGTCTGAAACCAGAAGTCAAAATAAATCCTTTCTCCTTAACCTGACCTTCTCAGGTATTTATTCCTGCAATGAAAACTGAAAAGCACACATTCTAATACTATATGTGTGCACCACATCTCGGTAGTGTGTTCTGGAAGACACTGGGGGGATGCTGCTGGACTTTATGCTTCCCAAGGGAGTGGAGTGGTGTGGTAGCAGTCAGTCACAGCCTTTGCCTTTCCATAAAAAGTAATTACCTTAAAGTGGACCTGCCATATCAGCGAATATATTGTTGTGTTTATTATAACATTAAAATTATTGGGGGTATGTTTTACTTTCTTTTGACACTTAGTTCATCATAGTAATTCCAACATTTAGCCAAATGTCCAGCATACAGTAATTGCTCAGGATGGATTTTTCAAATGAATGATAATGTTGGACTCCATTTGTTAGGTCCATTTCTAAACAGTTTTGCATGTGATAGTATGTGCAATCCCCACTATAGCCATGGACGCAAGCCATTATCATAATGCAGTATGGCTGTAATGGAGACACTATCGGGAATAACCTTATACTCAGTAACAGTATGTGTAGAGTCTTCAGATTCACTATCCTGCTGCTTAAGCATGGATAATGCTTCTGTAGAGGAACCCTGCTCCCGAAGCATTTTATATCGGTGGTTCTCCAAATATATCACTTGAGAGCTTGTTAGAAATGCCAATTCTTGGAAACACACAACCTCAGATTTCACTTCATACCAGTGATATCATCCACCTATCAAAGTTCCTAGGTGATCTCAGGTGTAGCCAGGATCTGCTGCTCTGCAGTCGTTACTTGGTTTAGCAACCTGGAGCTGCCTCCTAGCGAAGGTGATGTTTTGAAACCACCTGCAGTGCTGGCAGGTGGTTCCACTTGGTCAGTGCTTACTGATCGAGAATTTTCTTAAGGTTTTATATTTCTCAAACTGTTCTTATTCCTGGGATGGTCTTTGGTAACATTTTGTAACCCTGAGATTTGTTCTTAGAAACTTTTGCTTCCCCTTCCTTTTGGTCCTGTCCCACTTATTATGACTTACTTGTCACTTCCTTTTATTTCAGGGTTCCTTACTTCAGCTAGAAACCCAGGCCAGGTTTCTACTTTATTTAGGTATTTCCTAGATGCATTCCTCCCCTTGATTATGTTACTTTCAATGAAGGCATGGCGTTAATCTTCATAGATTTTTCCAAATATTGCCTGTAGACCACTTCTATTAAAACTGTTCCTGAATTGCCTGTTAAGATTTTTGACTTCTATGTAAGAAAGTGGAATAGAAGTATCCTCTATAAACTGTGAGTGAGAGAATTTATGCATTAGAAAGGAGAAACTAGATTCTGAAAGGTGAAAGGAACTCTGAAAACCAAGAAAGAAATGACAGGAAAGCTAAAAAGCATAGAAGAACAGAAAGGCAATATAGAGAAAAGTACGAATTAGTCTGCAAAGCCAACCCTGGCCCCTGATGGGGAGGGGAACCTGATTCTGTAAGGATGAGCTAAGTCCCAAGAGGGTGGGTGGCCCCAGTGATAAACGAAGGACTGGGAGCCATAGCTACATAGAGAAACCCATTTTTGGGGTAAACTATAAATCTGGTGTGGAAATTTAGTTTGAAAGTAACTCCCAAAATGTAAGCTAGCTTTGAGAAGAAATTTACTGAGGCACTCACCATATTTTGAAGTAGCAGCCATCTTGAGAAGGGGCTTATTGTTTGGGGCTGAGCTACTCTGGGGATCAAAAGACAGAACCACCACACTTCAGCATTCCTGGGAACATCCTGCCACAGTGACTGGGTGGGAAACAACCTAAAGAGATAGTCATTGTTGTGGTCAATCTTGAAAGTCAACTTGATTGGCATGAGAGATGCCTAGGAGATTAGTAAGTACACTTCTGGGTATGTCTGGATGGGTTATGGGGGCATGACCATGGGGACAATATCTGAACCCTCTGCCCTTCCTCTTAGGCTTTGCCATTCCTTTCTGCTTCTCAGATGCTATGAATTGAACAGCTTTTTTCCCCTGTCATATCTTTCCACTATGAAGTTTCTGCCTTGAAGCCAGCTGATTACGAATTGAAAGCTCTGAAACTATGAGCCAAAATAAATCCTTTCTCCTTTAAGTTGCAGATGTAAGGTATTTTGTCCCAGCAATATAAAGCTGACCAAATGTGAAACTTCATTACCAGAGAATGGAATCATTGCTGTTGGTGTATCTGATTAAGTTGTTCGGAAGCCTTTGCAACTGGCTTGTGCAAGTAGTTTGGGAAAGTTTGGAGAACTGGACTGGAAAACATCTAGAATGCTATGAGCAAAGATGGATGGGTCATTCTGGCATGAGTTTAGAGCCACAAAATGTTGATGGGAATATGGACAGTAAAGGTAGTACTCATGAGGTTTGAGATGGGAACAAAGATTCTATCAGGAATTGGACTAAAAGCCACATGTGTTACATTCTAGCAAATAGTTTCTCTGCATTATGTTCATGCCCTAAAACTTTTTGAGAGGCTGAGTTTGAAGGCAACAGATTAGTGCCATTAAAAGGAAATCAAGTACTTTCCACTGGGACAACATGATTCCTCAAGAGCATCTCTGCAGTTGGTCAGATCCCGTCCATCACAGGCTGAAGGGCACAATAGTGTAAGGGCTTTTGTGAGATTTTGCCTTAAAGAGGCCTACTGCCCCCTGCTCTCTCAGAGATGTTGAGGGAAGTGGAATATGGACTGTTTGCCAAGGAAAGTGTCACACAGTGACCAGACCCAGCTCAATAACATCCTTGTGTGTGCTGTGCAAGCCTTTTGGAGCCCACATCACACCACCATGTGCCTGGGATGCTGGAAATGAAGTTACAGGACTTAATGTTTGCCCTGCTGAGTTTCAGTATTGTTTTGGTCTTAATCTTTCCTATTCTCTTTTTCTTTCCTTTTAGACAGGGAATGTCTATACTGTACCATTGTATCTCCAGAATATCTAGCTATTTGATTTTTCACAGGGTCACAGTTAAGAGTTTTTCTTGAGTCTCAGAGCAGATTTTGGACTTCATCTTTTGAACAATGCCAAAATTTCTGACACTGTGGGGAAAGAATTAATGTATTTTAAGTTGTAGGCATAATAGTTATATCATGTTAAGCAGAATTATAACCTTATTATTATCTCAGTTTGGAGATTAAGTATGGTTTAAGGAGATGAGTTTTTGTATCAAGTTGACAAGGGTTTGAATTGTCATGGTTAATCCTGAATGTCAACTTCTTTGGCTTTAAAGACATATAACAGATTAATAAAGCCAATTTCTGGGTGTGGCCAAGTGGGTCATAGGGGCAAGACCTTGGGAATGATATGTGGTTCCTGGTTCTTCCTCTTAGATATTCCCCGACTGTGTAATTCCTGAGTACATTAAATTGAATAGTTTTCTTGTATCACACCCTTCTGACATGATGTCTCTACCTTGGAGCCATCAACCATGGACAGAAACCTCTGAAACCATGAGCTAAAATAAATCCTTCCTCCTTTAAAAGTTGTGTCAGGTATTTTGTCCTAACAACACAATACTAACCAATAGAGTTGTGGAGAGGATGGGGTTTGCCATAGATCCTCTGAGAAGTACAAACAGGAGACTTAGACTGTGGAGGGCACAGTGGTTGCCAGCTCTGCCTTCTGTGATAAAGAATGAAACTCATCGCATGTGGTTTTCTCCGGGAGCTGGGTCCCAAAGCACTGGGATTGAGCCCAGTGGATGGCTCAGTTCTTGTTGCTGCCTCCATTCAGGACAGAACTCAGCAGTCTGTTTGCTTTCCACATTTTCAGATGCACCGGGGGTTATGCCCACCTCTTTTTGGAATTTTGCTGCACTCTCAGGTAGAAACAGGGGTGCTCTGGTGCAAGTGAGGCACATAATTGGCTCATGTGTTTTTAATTAGTTTTTACTGTATTTAATACGTGGTTTGTCATTATATTGTTGCTACTGCAGTTTGCTTTTTCTTCTCAGAGTGTTAATAAGGATTGGGCCCTTAAAAGAACAATAAGACCCATACATAATAGTAGAAAATAGACCCATCCCAACCTATGCACAGACCTTGATATATAAACATAAGAAATACAAAAATGGAAACAAGATGCTTCCAAAGCTTCAGAGCCCTTAGATAACTAAATCCAAAGACATCTCAGTGGATGAAATGCTGAAGAATTCATAATTTGATTTTTAAAATAAATTATGTGAAATAGGATACAATTAAACATTTGAATGAATTAAGACAATGAAAGATATAAAAGAGTAATTCAACGAGGAGATAGAGATTCTGAAGAGAATTAAACAGAAATCTTGGAAATGGAAACCTCAGGAAGTCAAATAAATTGTCACAAAGCCTCCCCAATAGACTGAATGAAGCAGAAGACAGAATTTCAGGGCTTGAAGACAAAGCTGAAGATTTCCCACTCTCAGACACTAATAATGGAGACAAAAACTAAATTATGAACAAAATACCCAAGAACCCTGAGACATGATAAAAAAATAAACTTAGCAATTGTTGGTATTGGCAAGGGCGTTGAGGAACAGACTAAAGCCATAGAAAATACAGTAAAAGAACAGAAAAAAGACCAGATAAGAATCTCTCCATGTCATACCGAGTTAAAATTTCAGGAGTTCAGAACAAGGAAGGAACATTGAAAGCTACTAGAGAGAAATGCCAAGTTGTTTGCTCTGTGACAAACCCATCAGAATAATTGCAGATTGGTCAGATTGGTCAGCAGAGACTCTAAAGGCCAGGAGAGCACAAATGATGTGCTTCAAGAAGTGAAAGAAAATAACTGCCAACCAAGATTTCTATGTATAGCAAAGCTCTCCTGCAGAATCTAAAGTGAAATAAAGATCCTCCAAGAAAAGCATAAACTAAAGGAGTTTGTGACCACTAAACCAACATTACAGAAGATACTTAAAGGAATCTTGCAAGTAGAAGAGGAAGAGCAGATAAGTAACTGAGATTAGAGAAAAATCCCCTAACATTAGAAAAACAACAAAATTGGAGGAATTAGTACGCACCTTTGAAAAATAACTCTAAAGAGAAATGGTCTTGATTCTCCAATTAAAAAAGAAACATTGAACAACAGATGTATTAAAAATCAAGACCTAACTCTTTCTTGCCTGCAAGAAACACACCTGAATGTCAAAACATGCAAAGACTGAAAGTAAAAAGAAGAAAAATGATATTACATGCAAATGGAATCCCAATCAAGCAAGATTGGTGATATTCGTACCGGATGAAGCTACCTTCATTACACAGTGCAATCATGCATCTCAAATTATGAGAAAATAAGAGCAAACCAAATCCAAACTCAATAGAAAGAAAGAAATAATAAAGACAAAGGTACATTAATGAAAATGACTAAAAGAACAATGTAAAGGATCCATGAAACAAAGAGAATGTTAATATCCCCCTTATACCAAAACCTATAAGAATGCAACCAAAAAGAAAATTATAGTCAAATATTCTTGATGGGTATAGATGTAGAAATCCCTAATAAAATATTTAAAAATAAATTTCACAACACATTAAAAAGAATGGATACAATGATCAAGTTGGTTTCATTCCAGGAATGCAAGGATGATCCAACATATGTAAATCAGTGAAACTAATACAACACATACATAGAATCAAGGGTAAAAATCACATCATAATCTCAACTGACACAGAAAAAGACTTCAATAAAATTCAATACTCCTGAAGAAACTAGGCACAGAAGGAACATCCGTCAAAATTTTAAAGGCTATATTGTAACCAACCCACAACAACATCACACACAATTGGGGAAAAAACAGAAAGCTTTTCCCCTAAAACCTGGATCTAGACACTACTCCTATTCACTATATAGCACTTACATGTTTAGTCAAAACATTAGGCAAGGGAAAAAAAATTAAAGTTTCCTGGGAAACTTAGCAAGACCCTGTCTCAAAAAACAGAAAAAGGAATGGGAATGAAACTCAGTACAAAGTCCTAGGTTCAACCCCCCGTTACACACACACACACACACACACACACACACACACACACATACACACATACACACACAGACACAAGAGGGATATAAATAGGAAAGGAAGAAGTCAAATTACCCTTTTTTGCAAAAGAGATGACCCTTTACTTAGAAGACCCTAAAGCATCCACCAAAAGACTTCTGGATCTGATAAATAATTTCAGCACAAGAGCAGCATACAAAATCAATATTAAAAATTAGTAAGTTTTCTACATACTAATAATGAACTAGCTGAGAAATCAGGAAAATAATTTTATTCCCAACAGCTTCAAAAACAAAAAAACAATACTTACACAATGAAAACTGAGAACATTGAACAAATGGTAACGACACTAGAAAATGAAAATCCCATCTTCATTGATTAGCACAATTAATATTGTTTATATGGCCATATTACCAAAATTGATCTACAGAGTCAGTGCAATCTTACTCAAAATACCAATTACAATCTTCTCAGAACCAGAACGAAGGAAGGTAAAATTAATAAAGAAAAACGAAAGACCCAAAATAGCTAAAGCAATCCAGAGCACAAAGTAAATGCTGGATGTATCACTTTACCACATTTCAAAATATACTGCAGTGCAACGTAACAAAAACAGCATGATACTGGCATAAAAACAGACACAAAGACCAATGGACAAGAACAGAAAACACTGAGAAAGCAGCCCCACAGCTACAGCCATCTGATTCTTGACATAGGGACCAAAATATATGTTGGAGGAAAGACATTTTCTCTAACAAATAGTGCTGGGAAAACTGGTTATCCACATGTAGAAAACTGAAACTAGATCCTCATCTCTTGTTTTGTACAAAAATCAACTCAAAAGGGATCAAAGATTTGAAACTTTGAAACTACTAGGTGAAAACACTTAAAGATAAAGGCACAGGCAAAGACTTCCTAAGGAAGACTGCAATAGCTTAGGAAATAATAGCAAGAATCAACAAGTGGGATTGTATCAAATTAAAAGCTTCCGCATGGCAAAGGAAACAATTAACAAAGTGAAGACGCCACCTACAGAATGGAAGACAATCTTTGCCAGCTGCGCATGTACCAGAGGACTAATATCCAAAATGTATAAGAATTCTGAAAAATTAACTCCAATAGAACAAATAATGCAATCAAAAATGGGGAAATGAACTGAACAGACATTTCTCAAAAGAGTAAATACAAATGGCCAATAATTATATGAAAAAATGTTCAATGTCTTTACTATTGGGAAAATGAAAATCAAAATTACATGATATTCTATCTCATCTCCATCAGAATGACCATCATCAAGAGTATAAAATACAACAAATGCTGCAGAGATTCAGGGAAAAAGGAAGCCACTGTTGCTGGGAATGTAAATTAATATAACCACTGTGAAAATCAGTATAGAGGTTCCTTGAAAAATTAAATATAGAACTACCATATAATCTAGCTCCATCACTCCTTGGTATATATTCAGAGGAACTAAAGTTAGCATGCTCTCGACATACCTGCATATCCATGTTTATCGTGACACAATTCACAACAACCAAAATATGGAATCAGGCTTGGGACTCATCAGTAGATGGATAAAGAAAAATGTGTTGCATATATATAATGGAGTATTTTTCAGCCATAAAAAGAATGAATTTTTTTAGGCCATTTGTAAGAAAATGGATGAACTCAAGATCATCATAGTAAGTGAAATAAGCTTGTTTTCCTTAACGTGTGGAATTTTAAAAAGTGACATGAAAAACAGAAGGAAAGCTACTAGATAAGAGGAGGCAATAAGAGGAGAGAAATGAGGGTAAAAGAGAGGTGAATGATCAATAATTATATGAAAAAATATTCAAGGATGAATATGATCAAAATATGTTATATGCATATATGAAAATCCCACAATAAATCCAGTATTTTGTCAAATTAGTATTCACTAATATATATTTCAAAAGGCATTTTTACACCTTTGCAGTCCTTGTTAGTCAAAATACTTGGGGGCGAGACTCAGAGATTTGCTTTTTAATAAGATTTTCTTATAAGTAATCTCTTTATACTTTAGTTTATGATGGATCCCTCTTAGCCAAGTACCGTGTCACGGAGACCATAGACTTTCATGGACACCCACTGAATTGGCCAGAATGGGCAGCTAATTACTTGTCTGATGAAGTAATGTCTTCTACGATGCTACTGGTTGATTATGGCTGGTGCATAACTTTTACTGTGGCCCTTTTCGTTTAACAAAAGCCAGTTAGGTTTAGCAGCTTTGATTCCTTACTGCTGGAGACCACTGTCCACCTTCAGACAGGTCTCCAAGCAGCAGTGCTCTGTAATCGCTTTATTTATGACTGTCTACTACAGCAGATGCAACGTCCTTTACCCAGCTGTCAAAGTCCACTCAAGGGCTGAGCAGGTGTCTTTCTTTTCCTGGCAGTGCATACTGGGCCCTACCTGTGGCCCGGAGGACCCTGTTCCTGCATTTATAAACATTTCAGAATGTTCTTCCTACCAGTTATTGGGATAGCATAATAAGGAGGGCCTGCCCTATGTTTGGAATTGATGGTTTTCAAAGACTGGATTTCCAAATCAAACACCTAAACTGGCACCCAATTCCTGATTACTCATTGGTTTTCAAAATAGCCTGTGAACTCCACCATGTAGAAACGGGAAATGAACTAAAACCTGCCATCTGCCTACCGGATGCAGGCTATTTGAAGAACTGTTTTTAAATTTCATTTTGGTTTTAAAGATTTGTTATTTGAAAGAGACTGTTTACTTGGCCCTATTTCATTTTGATGGGAAAATAATTGTAGAGTATTAGTTTTAGTCAAGACAGTTTATTTTAACCAAATCTTCATCTTCACATTTTTGTTCTTAACTCTAGACAGTGTACTACGCTTGACAAGTATTATTTGAAGACCAATACTTCATTTTAGGGATTTTGCATAATTGATGGGATTGGTGGGTTTTAAGCTCTCAGTGCTTATTGCATACCAGAATGAACCGGGGACATTTAAAAAATATCGTAGCTCAAGTCTCACAACTAAACCTTCAAGTCATATTGGTCATTGGTGAAAGTCACATGTTACTTAAAAGAAAAAAATTGTCCCAGGTGAGTCCCAGGGGCAGCTTGATAGACAGCCCTAGACAAGAAATGAAGTGCTTGAAATGAATCAATGAGGATAGTGGTCAAGATGATAGACTTTTCATTTCGTTTTCCTACTCTGTGAAAAAAGTCGCTTTATTTCAACTTTTCCACTTTCTTAATTTTCTGTGTAAGGTAAATGAAATCATTTACAATTATTTTTTGAAATAAGATAAGGAAATATTTAAATTTTAGAGTAGAAGCAAAAAAAGTTACCGGAATTCTGATTTCCAATAAAATTAAGAAAGTGGACTGCACCCAGAGAAGACCAATGGAAAAGGGTAATTCTTTTACATCACAAAAAATATACTGAGGATTTTAAGGGCTGCATAGTGGATTTTGGCTGTTGGAGGTTGAAAGCTAGATGACATAATCTTGTGTCGGGGATCTTGGGTTGCAAGCAACATAACTAAGTTCTCGTAACTCATGCAGAAGGGAAACTTACAGAAGGGCTTTGAGGTAGGAAGGGAAGGCCTGGGGCTGATGGGAAAGAAGAAAGAACAAAAGGAAAACTCAGGATGAAAGCATCCAGCACAGGGATCTCAGTAAGAGCACACATCTGACTGTTTTGTTTGTGCTCTAATTTTGGAATAAACGCACTCTAATTATTTTTTTCAACTTTTCATTACTAAATTCAAGGTACAAAGTGCCAGGACTGACAGCCCAATTTGTCCATCTTAAGTAATGTGCTCACTAGTTTGGCAAGGGAGATCAATCACCTTGATTTACAGTATCACAAAGCCTGGACATCATGAGGGGAAATAACTTCCCAGAAGGCTGCTACCAAAACGAGGACATTGGACATCCTTCCCTAGGCCCTCATTACATGACCCTCACTAGAAGACAAAGTCAGATACACAAGTCTAATGTGACAAGACTGTGGAAATGATGCCTGCTCTGAGCCGGTTTCCCTCATGTACTTACACAAAAGCCTGGAGAGCTGAGTGCTATTGTTTTGAGCTTTTGCACATAACATGCAAATTAGAGCACAGAGCTATTTTAGTTGCTTGGCAAAGGTCACAGAGGTGAAGAATCTCAAAACTGGGGTGCGAAGTGCAAACTGTGCATTCTATCACCACGCACACTCCCTTTGACTAATTCCTAAGTGTTGAGAATGTTAATATGGGTGAAAAAACAAGGAAGGAAGAAGTGTGTCATAGGAGTGAATTTTCTTTTGTTCCTTTTTTGGGGGTGGGAAGATCTTCAGGCAAGGTTAGGACCTGTAGAAAAATAGACGATCAAAGGAAGGCTGTAGTAAAGTGCATTTCAGAGAGACAGAAAGAAGAAATAAAGATTTAGAGACAGTTGAAATAAATCAGTTGGAAGTGTTGGTATGTAGGATAGTGAAGTCTTGCGTTGGTATTTTATTTACCCAGTAACAGTGATCACTTTATGATCAAGGGTAAGGAAGGGAGGCACAAGGAAATGTATGTTTAGGAAAAACATAGTGTGGTTACATTCGGTGTCATTGGAGTGAGTAGGTGCTCTGAGAGGTAAACGAGCCAACAAAGAGATGGAGCAGGTGGAAGACAAAGAAACCATGAGGACCTGCATGAGGAAGCCCGCGTGAGTGCTGTGCACTGAGTGGAATCAGCTCCTGATTCTGGATGTTAGGGCGGCAGTAGGAAGGAAGGAGATGCGGAGGAAGTTTTAAGGTCATGAGTGAAGGAGGCAGGCCCATGGCGGCACCAGGTTACAGACAAATCAGGAATGATCTTGGAGAAGGATCAAGATGTTTCAAGTCTCCTGAAAATGGGGGACTGGTGCTTAGAAGAATGATGAAGCCTGGAAACAGAGGTGGGAGGTTATATCTGCAGACGTGTTGCTTGCAGACACTGCAGGAAAGAGAGAAAGTGAGCAGTTGAAGTTACACAGGTGAAAATGATAGATGTATATCAGTGCAGCTTTGAGATGCTCCTTAAGATGAATGTGACCCAAGCCTACCTAAAAGACAGAGGTAACCGAAGGCTCATTTTAGATAAGAATTTCTCCTAGTTTTTATAGCAATCGCTAAAAATGTTACTTAATGTTTCAAGAGTGAAAGATTTCAAACAATTGGAGTACGACACTTTCCTGGATTGAACCATTGTCCCTTCATTGCCCTGGACTCTGTGCTGTGTCAATGTGGTGGGACGCGGGAGGATTCTGAGTGGTTGTCTTCCGTGCCAGCTGCTAGTTACCAGAGAAGAGCAGAGCTGGAAAACACCTCCAGGCTCTTTCTTGGTGAACTGTCTCATTTTACAGATGAAAAGATGTTTTCTGACCCAGTGACTCTAAAGACGTGGGGGCCACTAGCTAGATAAGGCCCAGGTCATCTCAGAGGACACCTGTGACTTTGTCTGATAAGGGCTCTCAAACACTTCGCTTGCATTTACTCCTCTACCCCGGGTGTCTATGCTACTTGTCTTTGGTATTAAATATAAAATGCTGGTGTGTTTGCCTCAGGTCTAGGTTGTCAATATTTACTTTTCAGAAAGATAAAATTATTCTCATATAAACAGAGAGTATTTTAGAATATATGTATATAATATAAATGTGGGATATTTAGGCATTCCATGCAGTCTATATAGCTAGGAAATATAAATATCAAATGTAGAATTAACACAAGCTCACTTGTGTAACTTGCCTGGAAAAATGGCCAACTTGGGTAACAGTTTTGATGATGACCAGTGTATATAAGGAAAGAAACAGGAAACTAGATGTTACTTTTGAAATTAGAGCCATAACATGCTCTAGATCTACTGGGCAATAATACAACCTTTGAGGTTGTATTTTCCTTTAGCAAATAAAAGTAATTTGAAAATCTATAGGATCAATATCTTAACCAAAATAACTGGTAAACTCACAGAGCTGACCTTAACTAAGTGCAAATAGAAAATCAAACAATATTTGTTCTCCCTAGACTGAAACGAACATCAGCAAATTATGGTGGATGAAAGTTCACAGGTCACTTGTTTTTGTAAATATAGTTTCTTGGGAACAAGCTATGTCCACTCGTCCATGTGCTTGCTGTGTGTGGCCGCTTCTGCGCTACAGAGGCGG
The DNA here is from genome assembly GCA_004026905.1 of Hystrix cristata. NCBI lineage: Eukaryota > Metazoa > Chordata > Mammalia > Rodentia > Hystricidae > Hystrix > Hystrix cristata. Next base: position 11,126 of record PVJO010023768.1, on the reverse strand, counting down.
AGCTGAGCGGCTGTGTGGTCCCAAAGCCTAACATGTGCACCACCTGACCCTTTGGAAACAAGTTTTTGACTCTTTGCCAAGAAAATTAAATGACTGTTGGACAGGTTGCTAAAAAATGAACGTGCAATCTTTTTTACTCAGTTGTAGATTTTGGATGATTTTTGTCATTGTGGAAAAGGACCAGAAATCAGGAGCAGGAAATCTTGCAGTATGGGGACAGCGCAGGTCCAAATTACCTGGTGTGCAAGGTCAGGGGTCGTGACGTGGTTTCAAGTAGACCAGTTCCTTATGACGTTGTGCATGTGTATGTGTGTGAGAGAGAGGCAGAGACAGAGACAGACAGAGAGAAAGAGAAAGAGAAAGAGAGAGAGAGGGAGGGAGGGAGAGAGAGAGAAAGACAAAGTGGGGGGGAGATTTTCTGTATCTTTGTGTCCAGCACCTGGTCCGAGCATACTTAGTGCTGCCGGAAGTTAAGAGCACGGACAACATTTTCTTGTCTCAGATCCAGCCTCTTGGTCTGCTGTGGGCTGGCAAAGGGGCCTCTCTGGAGCCAGGAGACCTGCACAGAGACAGAGGCTTATTCTTTTAGGGTTTGTATTTGTTTTGGGTCCAGAGTGACCTGTGTTCACAACCTCTCAGTCACTCAGCCCCTCTCTTCTCAGAATGGGTTGCATTGTTTAGGCCCAGAATACAGACTCAGAGTTTATCTTCTTGGGAAGCCACAAGCCTGTCCAGTTCTGTAAGAGGACCAGAGACCAGTTGACTCCTGATTCTCCAAAACCTGTGCTATGTTTCTGGTATATTTTATTCTAGAAAGATCTTGTTCTTCAACCAAATGGAATTATCACTTCCATTCTTCTGGGACAAGACAAGAGGTTTACCAAATTTAACATGTTAAAAACTCTTGAGAACATGTTTTTCTTGTCTTCCAGATTCATTTGACCTGGCTCTTACAGCCAGGGGCACCACTACTTTTACTATCAAGAAATTATTCACTCCTTCAAAAAGTACTAACAAAATCAATTTGTCTAATAATGTTGTTTTGTATCAAAATTGAGCTTTTAAAAATATTATAGTACTTACGTGTTTTAATAATTAAAATTACCTCTATTTTGTAACTTTTAATTTCCAGTTAAAATTGCCTGTATGGGCCTCTAAACAAGCCAATATTTCCTTTTCTGGAGGGGCTGTCTAAGGATATTGTATGTTCTTTTAGCATGCTAAAAACAGTGCTGTTTATATAAAGATGTATGCCATATCATATTTTAAAGTCTTAAAAGTATTGTGCAACCAAGAAAACATTGACATGCCTGTATTTCTAATAAGGTATACAGATCACGTACCACTATCAGGAAAAGCCGTCTTAGATTTCTCTAAATGCTATCACACTAGTGACTGACTGAATTCAAATAATTCAAGTGGGCACTGCTGTTGAGTTTGTATAGTAGAAATGACATGTTCGTTCTAGAATGTTCAGGTAAGATGCAGTTAAATGTTAAACATTTTAACAAATTTGCTAATGGAAACTATATTGTTAAAGGTCTCTTAGCTTATAAACGTTGCTAGAGAATAGGAGTTTCAAGGTAAAAACAGAGTAATGTACAAATTTGCTCATTTAAAAATTGGTTTAGCATTCAGAAGAGGGTTTTATATTGGATACCTTCCTGGTTGAACTCACAATAGAACAGTGAATTAAAAATCAGTTAATATAGTGACTCACACAGACATAAAGAGACACACCAACTGCACTTTCAACTTTATATTGTGGAGATTTTAAAACAGTTTCTACAATCATCAAAACTTTACCATTCTTATTTCATTGGTCTACATGTAAAGGCCTTTACATGTAGACTTTTCTTGCTTGCTACAGAAGAAAAGTAGAGCCAAAACATCTTCTCATTTCATCTGTAGATAATCCTCATGTCTGCTGTGGTCTGGGCACAGTTTGGCCTTCCGAGTTTCTTAAGCATGTGGCCTGGCCCCCAGCGTACTGGTATTAAGGGGTGCAGAGCTGTTAAAAGGTGAGGCCAGTGGGAGGTAATTAGGTCACAGCAGACTGGCCCTCTGAAGAGATCAATGTTGGTCTCCCAGGAGTGGGTTAGGTAGGGACCAGATTTATTACTTAGAGAATGGGCTGCTATTCTGATTGTTATATCCAGACAAGATTCTTAGATTGCATTTATGTTTGGTACTTCTTAAATACTTTTTAATGCATACCAGCCTTCCCCTGTACACTAACAATGAACTGTCTAAAAAAAGAAGTCAAGAGAATAATCAATGTCAGTTACAATTGTTACCCTTTCCCTCACAAAAATTTTTAAAAGTAAATTTAAGGGAGCACAAGACTTGAAAGCATAAATCAATGATGAGCTAACTTAAATATACAAATAAATAGTCTGTGTTCACAGGTAGGAAGAATTAATATTGTTAAAAGGCCCAAGGTTATCTATAGATTTAGTATAATGTCTGATTTTTAATAGAAATAGAAAAACAAATCCTAAAATGCTTATAGCACCAAAAACCAAACAAATGAAGAGCGAAGGGAATCACTAACAAAAAGAAGAAAGTTAGGAGTATCACACTACCTGATTTCAAACTATGGCTCAGACTCTTTTCTGTCTCTGAGAACAAGCCTCCCAGAACTTTGCAAACATTCATTCTAATTCAGCTTCCACAATTCTTTCCAGTTCCCCACCTTCTCTGCTTTGGGACTGATCCTTTTGTCACTCCAGGAAGACTCCCTCCTTTTTTTTTGTCCTTGCTCTCCTTTCTTGTATTGTCCTAATTCTGCTTAAACAACATGTAGGTGTAGCTGGTGCAGCACAACACAGTCTTTTTAGTTGGAAGATGCAAATCAAGTTGTAGGTATTCAAGTCCTCCGGTTTCTCTTGCCCCAGGGTACTGAGTATGAGTGGGACGTGGAGGAAGTCCTAGGCAGAGTGGCAATAAAAATAAGTGGTGTAATTAGTTATTCACTCAGGAAAATACATGGCGCTTGGGAAACAGTAAGTTCTAACAAGAAAAAGAAGTTATGTTTAAAGGTGGATATCAGTGTCTTGGCATTGTCCTTATGTGGCATCTTCCTTATCGACTGCCATTATTCAGAATACTGTATATACGAGGTGGCTGACTGAGTAGTTTTTTCTCATTTGGGGATGTACCTGGAAAATCTTTCTTACAAAAAAAAAAAAAATGACAAGTGCTCTTTTTCTTTTTTTTTTATTATTTTTACCAGGAACATGTATTGGTACATTGTATACATAATGATCATAATCAACATGGTTGTCTAATACAGAAATTATTAATTCTAATATAGAAATTATTATAATTGTCTAATATAGAAATAAATATACGAAGTGACCCATTTTCTGGTTGCTTTCTTTTTCTGTGAAATCAAAATATAGTTTCCCTAAAAGCCCATTTAGAAAATAAAAGAGACACTCACTGCCACTTGTCACTTAGGTTTGTTTTGGGTTCTGGATCAAACTCAGGGCCTTGAGCTTGCTAGGCGAGCACTCTTAACCACTGAGCTAAATCCCCAGCCCCTCTTTTAAAGCTGAAGCAAATCTGTTTTTCAGTGTGGTAACAAAATATAAAAACTATAAGAAAAACTATTTCTTATTTTTAAATAAAATTTGTCTCTAATTCCAACACATCAGAAATGTATATGATGATCAGTAAGGGGGCAAATGTTGCAGCCACCTCACCTCCACTGGGTAGCTTCAGATAAATGAGAAGCGGGTAAAAGAACGTTATGAATGGATTTATATTTAATAGGATATCCTGCATCGAGAAGGTTTTATAATATAACAAATGTAGAAGCATTGTGGCATAATATTTATGCCATATTTTTTAAGATAAAAGAACAGTTTATTACATTCTTTACTCATCTTTCTGGTAAATTTACTATTTTACATCTTTGTAGATTTCCTCATAGGAGTTTCGATGTTTTTTAATAGTAATGGCTTCAAATTTGTTAGCTACATAGATACAATTTTCTATTTTGTTGTTTCCTTTTAATTTGGTTAATAACTTTTTAGCCTAGAGCATTTTTAACATTCTGTAATGCAAAATCTACCAGTATTCTCCATAAAAATGAATCCTATTGCTTTAGCCCATGTTGAGATCCATTACATCTTTGCCTATTGTTTCTTTCTGTTATTAAAATATATATTTTGCTCTTCAGTATTCTTCCTTAGTGTACAGTGAAGTTTTAACCACAGGTATAGCCAAATAAATAATAATTGGGCTATCCAGATGTAGCCCAATCAATTATGTTGAAAAATTGTTTATGATAGATTTAGATTTTGAAACTCTAAATGACATGATTAATCAGTTCTAGTCAACAAATAAATTAATACGGACTTCTATGATAACAACTGATAGATGACCATGTTTTCCACACACAGTGAAAATTCACTAACTAGGCCAAACATTGGATCATAAAACAAGTCTTAACAAATTTCAAATAATGCAATCAGAGGCTATTCTCTCACCATAGCATAGATATTCTAGGAATTAGTCATAAAGCAAATGTTAAGGAGTATTTTTTACATAACCCAGGTGTTAAAAATTAATCCCAGTGGAAGTTGGAAAATTTTTTGTACTGGATGATAATGGAAAGTCTACAGACTTTGGGGACCCAGCTGAAACAATAGTAAAGGAGAAATTTATATTCTATTATTAGATAAAATGAACCACTTGAGACAGATCTAAAATATATATAGAAAAAAGAACAATTAAGCACAATATAAAAAAAGAAAAATTATAATAAGGAAATGGGAAAATGAGCTGAAGTAAATTGAATACAATATAAAGAATCAACAAAACAAAATATGGTTTTCAGTGACAACAAGTAAAATTATGCCCAAATGGCAAAACCAATAAAGAGAAAAGACAGTGGAAAAATAAATACATAGGGTCAGAAGAGAAGGCTTTGTTGTAGATCTTGCAGACTTTGGAAAGGTAAGAAAATAGTATGACGAACTACTCAGTGCTAAAAACGTGAAAAATATGTAAAATGAATATGTTTATAGAAAAATAAAACATTCCAAAATGGTGACAATGGAAATATGCATTTTAAGTATTTCCATACCTATTAAAGAAATTAAATCTACAGTTCAAATCTACTGGAGCTATGAGAGGAGAATTCCATACTCAGATGTTTCTCCTAGTAATTTAAAAAGAAAATTTATTTTGAATTATTACAGAGATACAGAAATTTGCAAAGATAGTATATAGTCCTGTATGTTATTCAACAACTTTTCTCAGGTACTGAAATTTCACTAGCAAATTTTTACCACATAGTTAATGAAAAGAAAAAGAAAAACGAGAGAGAGAGAGAGAGAAACTTTCAATAATGATGAGAGAATAGTAAAAAGTCATCACTCCCCTACTTTCTTGATAAAGTCAGCATTCCCTTGGTACCAATAACCAATAAGGAAAATGTACATCAGAAAAACTACTGGCCAACATCTTCGATTCAACAGGCCTCCATGAAGGATTAAAATCGTGCACTCAGTAACTTACAGCAATGAAAACACACCATGACCAAATTGCGTTCATTCTAATAATACGAAGTTATATTTAAAATGTAAATCACCAATATTATTTACTTCAGTCACAGAATAAAAGAAAAATCATACTATCCTAGGATAATAAATCACATATTTAAATCCAAATCACTGTATAAAAGTAAATGTTAGCCAATCAGAAATGAAAGGAAATCTTAATCTGATAAATTCTATTTTTAAAAAAGTAATAGCAAAAAAAAAAAAGTAATAACTAACAGGTTGAAAGCTTTCCCTGTAAGGTCAGGAAGAGTGGAAAATCTTTTATTTTATATTCTAATATTGCTACGTCAAGAAATAATGACTATTTTAGGGATGTTTGGGCACCCTTTCCTTTAAGAAAGATCCAAAAACCAATGGGCAATATTCAAAAGTAGGGCTGCCAACAGGAGTTTCCTATGAAGAAATCCATTGTCTTTTAAAGGAAAAGGTTTGACCAAAGAAATGCAGTGATCTAATCCAACTATTTTAAATGACTTAATTGTATGTTTCATTCTATTTAGATTGGAAGGTAACTAAGAAATTAAAGACGATGCATTTCGTTAACGTTGAAATCTGTCTGGGCTGTGATTAATGAGATAGCTCCTCTTCAAGTCACACTGGTTGTCTTACTCATTTTCCATCTCTTTTTTCATAAATTAATTTCAGAAAAATTTGTGTGTTTTTCGGTAGACCGACATTTCCTACACAAGCAAATAAACTTAACATTCGTTGTCAAAAAATTGGCTACAGGGAGCTCTCTGATCCTTATCATCCATCTTCATGGATTTGATATCTCTGAGTGAAAATGCTTAAAAACATTAATTCTTTATTTTAAGGTAAAATGTAGAAAATAAACTTTTTTCTCTGTAAGGTTAACGGACCATTTTCCCACATTTTGTGTGACTGCACTAGTTCATTTTGTCTACTTAACTTTATTGTAACAATATAGTTTTGGTATTAAAAATGTTAGAGGTAAAGAATTAACTTTCCCTTCTGTGCTTTGTAAACAGGCTCTGCTCGACTAAAGTGCTTTACTTTAGGAGGGCTGCCCCTCTACGGCTGAATGGCCAACTATTGGGAAATTCTTTTATTCCTCAGAAAATTCAGGCACATTTCAGGTAGAGTATTACATCTAATCTATTGACTATTCATACTTTCCTTTCTTCCTTTTCACTTTCCATCTTCGTCACTGTGTTTTGGTTTTGTACACTTTGTTTTCGTGCTTGTTTCATTTATTCTAGTAATCATCTTATCTTCTGATAAACCAAAGGTCTCTGCACTGTTACCTCCACAATCAACTCAGGCAGGTAGGAACAACCAAAGTTTCTCTCAGCCATGAGATGTGGGACCCACACTGGAGGACATGGTGGCAAGAAGTTTCTTTGGAAATTCTTCTCTTCTGGTAATTGGCAACTGACCCTAGACCTTTGTATTTCTGTCCTGCAAATTTCCATCCATGAAATGGTATGAAAAATTACCTTTGCCTTCATAGTATTATGTAATACTGTATCGATACAATCAAATGTTATTAATGAGAGTTTCACCTCCAAGAAGGCAGGTACAGTTGGCAGCAATATGATGTGTATGCGTGTGTGTATAAATTATTTGTATATCGTGAAAACCCAATGTGTTTGCATGGAATAGATTCATGAAGGTCTTTAAAACATATTCACGCCAGCGCGCAAGCTCACTGCTCACAAGTCATAGATAAACTGGGGGTGGTGACAAGTCAAATAAGATCCTCCTCTCAATTTTCCTCTTCTTTATCTTCTCTTCAGCCCTTGCTGGGCTTCTTGGAGAGTGGTAAGAGAGAAGGTGAGAGGGAGTGCCGGAGGCTGCTCCCCAGTCAGCAGTCAATAGGCTGTTTCTGCTCCCTGGTTCTGGGTGGACTCTGAGTCCTTCAGGCTATTACTTATGATTACAGGGTGACGGGTACAGGTTCTAGTCAGCGACAGATGACATTTGCTTGTACTGTTCGTCATGACCTTGTTTCGGCCATTATATTTTCGAAAATATACAACTTTTCAATCATATGATTTGTGCCAATCATTGATTTCATATTAAAAATAGAAACCCATACTGGGCTGTTGATTGGAATGGAAAGAAAGCTAAGAATTACATGGCTAAAGATGTGAAATGTGTTCCCTTGACCGAGTGGTGAAGTAAAAGGAGTGGGAAGACTTCACTTTTTAAAATAAACATGTGTTTAATATGTAACTGCTCTACTAAGTCAAGGGATTACCATTCTTGTAGAACAGAGTAGCAGTGAGTATGATGCTTGCTATTCTCCAATCCACAGAAGTATCATCTATGATGATTAATTTGCAACCAAATTTGAGCCTTGTAATATAGAGCACATGTCTCTCCCAACTGCCTCTGCTTCTGTAGGGCACATGAGGCAAACTTACCATAATATTGCAAAGTTAGCAAAGGCCAATTTATAGAACTATTTCTTTCCCCACCTTTTAAAAATACTAATTTGGATATTCTGAAGGCATACCAGAAGAAATATTTGAAGATGATACCCTATAAAATTACCTTTGTTTCACAAAACTGTAAGATATCCACCTATAGTATATTAATATACATTTAACCACATCTATTTTAGAAGTAACTGATAATTTAAAAATTAAAAGTATAAAGTGAGCCTGAGGATGTAGGTCAGTGGTAGAATGCTTACTTAATATGTATATGATGCCAGGTTCAATGCTCAGCATGGGCAGGGGGAGAGGGAGAGAGAGGGAGAGTAAGAGAGAGAGAAATATAAGATGACAATGTGGCAATGACAAGAAGTGGTATATCAGGCCTTTCTGAATTATTTTCTCTTGCTTATTTTTTATTCCTATCTCTTGCCAAACTCTTCAAACACCCCTTAGGAAACAGCCCTTAGTTATATCGAGTCCATTGCTACACAACGTCAGTGAATTTACCTTTGCCACTTTTTCCTTACCTTTGGCACTGATTTGAATGTGAAAGTTCAATAGAATTCGAAGATTAATCAACTTAATTGATAAATAAGTTTAACTGATTTTCTGGATATGAGTGTCAATATTCAATCACCTGCATTTTTATCAGCCACTAACAGAAAAACGAAATGAAAAATGTTTCCATTTATAAAATGTGAAAATATCAAAACTTCCACATGAAATTTATAAACGATTACTAAAATAAATCAAAGATGATCTAAGAAATGAAAGAATAATCTATGTTCATGTTTAGAAGACTCAGTACATAAATATATCGTCTATTATTAAGTCAATCAATTTAGAGTCTAAAAGCAATTCTAGATTAAAAAAATCACAATTTTGAGGGGGTGCCGGGGAGTGAACTCAGGGCGTTGCACTTGCTAGACAAGTGCTCTACCACTGAGCTACATCCCCAATCCCATGACATTTTTAAATTGCTATACATTGGCTATATATTGGCTAGCTAATTATAAATTCTTTTAAAAAATATAAAAGGTTAAGATTAGTTAAGATATTCTTATGATGCTTCTTTAGCAGATATAAGTAGTTGTTATAAAAGCTTTACTAGTCATACCTTATTGAAATTATAGATAAATAAGGCGGTGCTACAGAGCCCTGAAACAAATCTGCAAATTTGAACCCTTAATTTATTAAAAGTCCTGGCATTGCTGAGTGCTGCGAAAAGGATGATATCTCAAAATGTGAGTTGAGAAAAGTGCAGATCCATACAGAAAAAGATGAAATTTAATCCGTATCTCCATCATGCACAAAATCATTTCTATGTCCATTAAAGATGTAATTGTAAAATAGTAAAAATTCTTAGAAGATAATAGAAGAGAGTATGTGACTTTCAAAAATGGATGTTTCCTTTAAATCAGAGGAGAAAGAGAAATATATTTGAGTACTTAAAAAGAATATATATCTAAAACAAAGGGGTTGTTGAGTACATAGTATATTTACACAAACAAGTAGGGGAACCACCATAATCTAGTAGATTAATAAGAAATTTAAAGATACCATTAAAGTCTGAAGTATGAAAATGTGTTTAACATCATTATTGATCAGAAATGCAAACTAAACCACAGTGAGGCACTGTGACAGATTTCCATAAGGGCGAAAATGAAAATGATTCATAGTTTTGGTTGGAGCAAGTGGTCAAAAGGCACTCTTACCAGGTGGCCGTGCCGGTGCCCATCGGTGCAAGGTTGGAACAGCATAGGGTATTAGGTTGCCAAATTGAGGTGTGTTGAACCTATTTAAATACCCCTTCAGAAATGCGTGCTCCTGAGCGCTGAGAAAGTTCATATCGTCATTCGTATGAACTACAAACTTAAAACAACTCAAATAGATGTGAACATTCAGTATGTAAAGTGGGATATTTTCATCTGAAGTAATACCGATTGGCAGCTGGAATCTATGAACCAAGCTACACACAGAAGCAGGGAGGAATTTCATAATTTTGTGTGAATCTAGCTGGTTACAAAATAATATAAATCAAATAACTACATTTATATAAAGTTAAGACACATACATGTATACACACACATGGGAGCACAGGAAAATAAAAGCCATGGTGTTTCAAGACCCTTACTTGTCGGACAGGAACAAGAAGGGGATTACTGTGAGAAACAGGGTACTGAGTGGCTGCCGAGGGGCAAGTGATTGAGGGAAGCCACGACGAGGTCTTTGAGGGACTGGCCACATTTACTGTGAAAGATTGTCTGATATTTGTTATTCATGCTTATTTTGTATGTCTTTCTGGTTCTGTGTTATATTTAGTATTTGTATCAGTCATTTCTAACATGTCTGTTGCTAGCACAAAATACCTGGCATACACAATTTAAAAGGTTTATTTGGGGTTGTGGATTCAGAAGTTTCAGTGGGATGGCTCCAAAGCAGAAACATCGTGGCAGAAGGAAGAGTGGAAGAAATCTGCCTACCTCGCAGCAGCAGGAAGCAGAGAATGGAGGAAGAGCTAGAGGAGAAAGGGCCAAGAACCAAGAACCAGATATGCTATGCTCCCCATGTTGCATGCCCATGATCCGTCCAGACATAGCCAAATATATGCGTTTCTAATCTCCTAAGCATCTCTCATTCCAATCAAGTTGAAAATAAAGATTGACCATCTTAATATTTTTATAAAACAATCAAAGACCAGAAACATATAATTTATTAATTTTTGCAGTCTTAGGGAATATACAGATAAGTACAATTCATAAATGGAAGAACTGATGAAGTCAACTATATTTGAGAACAATATGAAGAAAAATCAACATGATCAACAACAAAATATAGTTGGAAGATTCAGCACAGTTAATGGGCAGATACAGAGACACAAGAAAATTGTTCTAACATATACGACATCGTCCAGGCACAGTTATCCTTCAGTGTCTAAAAGGAATTGGTTTCCACCACCATGTTCATAGCAACACAATTTGTAATAGCTAAGTCTTGGAAACAACCTAAATGCCCAACAACCAACGAATGGCTAAAGAAAATGTGGTTTTTCTACACTATGGAGTACTACACTGCCATAAAAAAGGATAAACTAGAGTCATTCATATATAAATGGATGTTTCTTGAGAACATACTCTTAAGTGAAATAAAT
>PVJO010023767.1:0-25567 GCA_004026905.1 Hystrix cristata | reverse complement strand
GTATCTAGTTTTAGTTTTCGGCATGTGGTAAGCCAATTTTTCCAGCACCATTTATTAAAGAGGCTATCTTTCTTCCAGCGAGGGTGTTTGGCTCCTTTGTCAAAGATGAGATATTTGAGTGTGTTTGGAGTTATTTCTGCATCTTCTAGCCTGTTCCATTGGTCCTCGGGTCTGTCTTCGTGCCAGTACCATGCTGTTTGAGTTTTTGTTTTTTTTTTCTGATACACGACCATGCTTTATTTTTTCTAGTGCCTAGCACTGTATTTGCATATAACTGGTGTTGAATGTGTGTTTGTTTAATAGATGTGTAAATCAACAATTTAATAGAAAAGTAACTGGGAAGAAGGAACCTGTTGGGGAGATAAGTTAAATCAAATATTAAGACCATGAATAATTTGTGGTTTTGATAGAAAGCTTCTTTGAGCCTCAGTGTCTGAATTTACTTGGTGATCAGATCTGTCTATCTTGGTGGTCTTCATTTATCTCAATGAAACAAGTTGACTGGAACCTTCTGTTCTCAAGACAATGTCGGTGTCTAGGATTTTATGACATAGCAAAATAATGAATATGCAACTCATGAAATTTAAAAAGACTTCTATATTTTCACTACCTTTGAGAGCAGATAGTAATTTGAAGCTTACTGGTGGTGGAGGGATGACTGTAGACATGCCATTTATCTCTCAGCTCCTTGGAAACAGAAGCATTTAAGTAATATGTTGTATGTTTATATAACTCTACATACTATGTATCAAATTTTCCTCTCCTTTGAATCTGAGATATAAAAGAAAAAAGTGGCAAAATGATCTCACTGGAGAAATTCTTTTTTTTTTTTTTTTCCCCGGTGCTGGGGATCGAACTCAGGTCCTTGTACTTGCAAGGCAAGCCCTTTAACCACTGAGCTAAATCCCCAGCTGGAGAAATTCTTTTTATGTGGTAATGCCCTAAAAGAAAAAGACGGACATGATTTTGCAATGAAAAAAGGAAAAAATAGGGAGAGATTTGAGCCAAGATTTGGACAATCAGAGATCAGTCTGCTCTTGGGGTTTTATTTCTTATCACTGCTGGACTCTGTGGATTTGGCCAGGGAAAGTGGATTAAAATCAAACACTGTCATTCATTTGTTCATTCATTCATGTCATCAATCAGTAAATTAATACACAACTCTTCAGGCACAGCATTTACATCGGACATAGTAAGTGCCAAATGAGGAGATCCTAACTGTTAGGATTTAACATTCTGTTACAACAGAAAGCCCAAGGAGATTTCTCATCCAAGGAGAAGGCCAGAGTTTGGTAACTGTATCCTTCCCTGATCTCTGCCCTGTGGGAGCAGTTTCCCTACTATTTCTTCAAAGAGGCTACAACAGTGTCTGGAGGGGCAGGAATGGGGGGAGGGGAAACTGTGGCTGACAGCTGAGCTGCACATTTTGTCAGATCAGCCTGGAAAGTGGCTGTGAAGTAACCTGGGAGAACACTGAGGGCATGTTGTCCCAATCAATCCTCATGGGAGATCAAGTGAGGGAGAGGGGTGTGACAGCTGTCAGGTAAATCATCCCCCTGGGAGAAAAAAGGGAAGAGTCAGGTGGTTCTTGTCTGTCTCATAGGTAAGATTATGAGGATGCTGACAGATGGAGGCTGCCTGGTGATTGCAGTTCCCACAGTGAGGCAAGTCCTTATTGGAGGCATGATTTGGGTGGCATATCTCCATATCTCCTGCAGCAAGACATTTCACTTTATTTACTGTCATGCAAAATCAAAATGACAAGCCAGGCACAATGGTGCACACCTGTAATTCCACCTACTGAGGAGGCTGAGGTGGGAGGATCATAAGTATGGGGCCAGCCTTGGGAATTTAGTGAGACCCTGTCTCAAATTAAAAAAAAAAAAAAAAAAAAAAGGACGAGGGGTTAGGGATTTAGCTCAAGTGGTAAAGGGCAGGGGATTTTGCACCAATGCACTTACATAGCATGTGTGAGACCCTATACTCAATCCTTACTACTGCAAAAATAAAAGTGCACACACACAGAGAAAGAGGGAAGGAGGGGAGAGAGACAGAGAGAGGGAGGGAGAGAATTCAAGAAATAAGAGGGAAGAAGGAGGAAGAAGAATTATAAGGATAACAAAAAGATCGGTTTAAGAAAAAACAATATTAATCAGCTTGGGGTACTATAAAAAATGCTGTAGACTGGAGTGGCTTACACAACAGATGTTTATTTCTTACAGTTCTGGAGACTGCGAAGTCAAGATCAGAGTGTCAGTAGATTTGGTTATTGGTAAGGGCTCTCTTCTTGGCTTGCAGACTTCTTCCTGTATCCTCACAAGGCGAAGAGAGGTTGTTACCTTTTATGATGAATAGCACGTGTTCGCAGCCTTTCTCCATAATGTCCCATCTTCTGTTTCTAGAAATATTTCTGCTGGCCCAATACCATTTTTACCGCTGGCTTCTTCTGTTGAGGTGGCTATTAGGTTCATACCTGCATTAACCTTTTCATCAAATAGTTCATCAGACATACAGTAGCTGTTCTGTTCTGAACACTCTCATTTTTTTTTTTTTGCAACAAAAGCAGGTTGAAAATTTTCATTAAGTTTTGATCCCTTTTTATTTAATAGTTGTCTTGAAGTCATTTTTTAATTTTTGTATTTTACTATGAGCTTTCAGAAGGAACAAAACCAGTCCTTCAGCACTTTGCTTGGAAATAGCCTCAGCTAAATATTTATTTATTAAGTTTTGGTGCTGGGGATTGAATTCAGGGCCTTGTGCTTATGAGGTAAGCACTCTAACCACTGAGCTAAATCCCCAGCCAAATATTTATTTTCATCACTTGGAAATTCTACTTTCCACAAAGTACTAGACCATGAATACACTTCAGTTTTTTGCCATTTTCTTGCATGGATTACCTTTTCTATAATGAGTAACATGTTCCTCATTTCCATTTGAGACCTTATCAGGATCACCTTTATCATCCATATTTCTGTCAACATACTTATGTACTCTCTAAGAGGATTTTCTCTCCAGTTACCCTCTTTTCTTTCTGAGCCCTCACCTGAGTAGCTGACAGAGGTGTCTTACACATAATCTTGGCCTTTTTTAGCTTTTATGTCCAAATTACTCCAGTCCCTACCCATTATCAAGTTCCAAATATGTTTCCTTATTTTTAGATATCTGTTGCAGCAGCACCCTGCTTCTCTGTACCAATTTGTATCTTAATTATTGTAGATTGCTATAACAAAATACCAGGGATTCATTTGCTTAAATAACATATATATTTCACCATTCTGGAGATTGAAATTCTAAGATGAAAGTGATGATGGCTTCAGTTCTTGATGATAGGCCTGTTCCTTGCTTATAGATAGTCATCTGTCTCCTAATTTGACTCCTTGTCGCTATATCCCTATGTGGTAGATATAGGAAACTCTGGAAGTTTCTTCCTCTTCCTAAAAGGACAATAATCCTAGTATGAGACTTCATCATGATGATCTCATCTTAACCTAATTTCCTCTCAAAGGTCTCACCTCTTAATAGGGCTTCAGCCTATGAATTTTAGAAGGATGCAAACATTCTCTCCATAACAAGAAATAATAGCTGTGGGGCATTAATTTTGCCTGCAGAAATACAATCATAGTAACAAAGGCTCTCATTAGACAGAAGTCTATACTTGGGCAAAATAGCTGGTTAGCAGCAAGTACCATGTAAAACTGACTCCATTGGAAGGTTTATAAATGAGATTTCTAATTTAAGCTGTTCCCTGTTTCCCAGCTCTTAGTATGAAATTAGAGCACAGAGATCCCAAAAAGAGCCCCACCATGTGGTTAATAAAGGAAGCAGCTCATCTCAGGGAGTGAGTGGTTTATTTTCTACTATTCCTTAATAGGATGAAATGAAGTACTCTTCCTTGATTGTAAAAGCTTAAAGATTTTTTTTTCAAATTTGATCCTTAACTTATCATTTGTGCACAGATACATAGCTGATAAACAGTGCTTGTTTTATGACCTTTTTGCTTCACATATTCCTTCTACAAAAGTCCTTGGTGCGTAGCTTCATCACCAGATGCTATTTCCATATCTTTCTTATTCTCAGATAACTACCACTAATCAAGGACTGAACTGAATATAGCTCAGGGAGTATTTGCTTTTCAACAATGGCTCCTGATAAGGTAAATGTCTTCAGGACCTTACAGTGACTCAGTTGTGGTTTATTTTGGCCACTTTGAAATGAGGTAAGAGAAATACTTGGGAAGGAGAAAAGAACAGGAAGAGAGGGACCATATTTGCTTAAACATAACTCAGTTTATATTATTTTTTTGTGTATGTGTGTTACATTATATATTTAAATTATGGATTCAAATTGGAATGAAGTAATACCAAAAACATCTAAGGGTGTTCCTCCTTATTTTAAAATGGAGAATGGAACAATAAAACATACACTAACTTCTGTAATAAATTTAGGAAAGGAAAGAAATTAGATATCTAAGTACAACACAAGGCAGAATGTTCTTATTGCTACAAAGTGCCGTTGGAAGACAGGAAGGCAGAGATGAATGCTTTATAGGGAGAGAAGGTTATACTAAGTTTACAGGAAATAAAGAAATGTATTTTTATTGATTATAAAGAGTTTATTTAGTTTTTGTTTCTTTTAAATAGTGCAACTAATACATTTCATTCCTCTAATCACATTGTTCTTAATAGACTATATAAGTTTTCTCAGAGATACCCAAATGTGATCATGAAAACACCATTAAGAGAGGAAAATAAAGTCATGTTGGCATTGGCATTTCCAAGTCAAAATAATATTATAAAGAAAATAAGTTCTTTTGATGAGCACCTAGACACTTTCAAAAGTAACCCCATGTTTTAAATGAAGTGACTTTGTTTTGATTTTTGTATTTTATACTTCTTATTGTATGTTTTATGTTACTGTTATTTGTATTATTGCCTGTGAAGATTCTGAATACTGCATTAATTATTTGTTAGGAACTTGTCATCAAAAGCTAATTGTTCTTATTAGAAATGTGTTTTACTTTGGGAAGGAATGCTTCAAAGGCTCTGTGAATTTGTGAGGATGGGAAAATTTACTTTCAGCCATCCAAATTGTGCTACCACCCTTGTGATCCCTAACAGTATTAACACCTTTACACAGACAAGATATGAGCTAGTATGTGGTCTGTTTTGGAGAACGTCCCGTGTGCAGCTGAGAAGAATGTGTATTCTGTTTACACAGACAAGATAGATGGAAATAATGCCTCCCTCTTGGATGAATTTGCATTTTAATTTCAAAATAAGTGTTTCTGATTATAAAAGTAATGTGATTTAATTGATTACAGAAACTGAAAAATAACATACATACACAAAAAAGAAATCTGTAATCCTGCTAGTCTGAAAGAACTGCTGTTACTATTTTGCTATATAGCTAGTAAGTGTGTGTGTGTGTGTGTGTGTGTGTGTAATCTATATGTTTACGTTTATAATTTGTCCCTGTGAAATTCTATGGGTAAGTATAAACGAGTCATAATTTGCTCTTCATTATTCAGAACATTTCTATTGTGTCTAGCACACATATTGGTGGTTGCAGAAAATTTCAATATATGGTCGTCTCAATTTAGGTTATTCTGTTTTTTTTTTTTTTTTTTTTTTTTTTTTTGGTACCGGGAATCGAACTCAGGGCCTCATGCTTGCGAAGCAAACACTGTAAGCACTGAGCTAAATCCCCAGCCCAAGTTATTCTGTTTTTATAAGCATTTCCACATAAGAATTACTGTGAGTCTTAGCAGGTACTCGATAAACAAACCTTCCCTTTCAATCTTTTAGGGCATAGAGATATCTCGAGTTTTTATCTATTGCAAATTCTATTCAGTGCATTCAAGAGCATTTAAAAAAATTTCTTACCACCAATGGATTACATTTCCCTAACACTGATTGAAGTCCGTCTGTTGGTTTCGTATCCCTATCATTTTGAGTTACTTATACTCCAGAGATATTTATCTACAAGTATGAGTTTTCTGAACATTCACTCTTCACCTAATTTATGGAAATATTATATATGGAATCTATTGTGTAGTTTATAGAGGTGCTGCTTAGACACTGTCTTTTATCCATGGCGACTGTTACCTTTTTCCTAAACTTGATAAGCAGAGATATAACAGAGCCACATTCTGGTGCGTCTTCTCAAGTCATAAATGGCTAAACGACTGCTTTTTGTTCACAGTGATTGTATTAGTCAGTGCTTACTAGAGAAACAGACTTATGCAGGATATACAAATATATAAGAATTTACAAGATTGGCTTACAATGGCTACCCACAGAAACAGGTATGGAAGAGTGCAAAAGGGCTGTCTGCTTGGTGGGAATCTGAAGAATCCAGCTGAAGGCCTGGAGCTCAGTGTAGTGTCCTGTACGAGTCTGTATCTGGAGGCTGAGGGTCTGCAGTGGAAGGCTAAAGGGTTGGTGCTTGAGGCTGAAGCGTCTGTGCTGGAATCCAGGAGATGATGTCCAAAGTGAAGGCTAAGACTCGAACTCTTCAAAGAAACAAAAGCGAGCCTACCTTCTTCATTTCCCCTTTATACCATTCAGGTGATAAACTGCCCTACGGTGGGTCTGCTGTCCTCAGTAAATCCCCTCAGCCACCCTCAGAACTATGCCAATCCAATTTAGTTAGGCATTTCTTACTCAAATTGACACAATCAATTAACTATCACAGCAATGGACACCTCTGGCAATATTTATACTACTGTATGACACCTGCCCTTGGGCCATTTCTGATTGGATGAGAGTAGTCCAATCACATAGTGTCTTCTGGAATTAAAGAACCAGAATTTAAGGGCTTTCAAATGGAGGCAAAGTCCAGGTTGTTGAGGAAGCACCGTTTTGTGGCCTAAGAAACAAGATGGGAATACTGGAGAGGGAAACAAGGACAGAACATACCAAAAGAAGCTGCCCAGGTTCCTGAAAACTTTTCAGGTCTTGGTCTTATTCCCTCCTAGAAGCCAGATTGCATTTGGAGTTCATGAGTTACTTCATCATTATGACACATTCTCATTTTTCTTAATCCAGCTTTAATTAATTTCTCTCACATGCATCTGAAGAAACCTTGTCTTTCTTTTTTTAGCTCAAATATGTAATTATTTGGCTAGCCTTTATCTATCTTGTTGGCTTTTCATATATTGACCCCAGCAAATATTTCTGAGTGAAATTTCTCTTCCTTCCATTCACTATGAACTACTCTGTCTGTTTACAATGATTTTCTAAAACCAGATAGAATCATTTGCATATAAAAAAGAGCATGTCCAACTTGAGTTTGCCTCTTGCAAATATTAATCTTAATGACTTCCTCCTTTTATAAAGTGGAATAGAACTATTTCTATACCTATTTTAGAAAGAGGTAATGGGATGGAAACTCTCTTGGAGCTTGATTATATTTGGTCTTCCTTGCGCAGGTCCTTGTTCACATGTCCTAAGCCTACTTTGCAATCAGTGCTTTTCATAAACATTGAAATTATAATTTAGATACATTATCTGATGCTTGCTAAATCTACATTTTATTCTTTGAAAATTGTCAGGTTCATTTTGAAGCATCCTGTGACTTTGTATTTCTAGTCACAGCTTTTTAGACCAGTGGACTCTTGACTCAACTGAGGTATATTTGGATTTCTCTCCCAGAGATATAAAATAAGGATGTTAGTGAGTTGGAGTTGGGTTTAAAGATGAAAGATCATGTCACATTGGGGCTTTGCATCTGTGGTGATCATGATCCATCAACATTTTGAAGTCAGGAATACCAGTTTGCAGAGAGAATATTTTAAAAGATTTCATGGAGTGAAGCTGAGATGAGCTATGCTGTATAATAAATAATTTCTTAGTTCCTAGCCAGAGCTTCTGAAACTTGTGGAACTTCCCCAGGGTATAGAGGTGTCTTTGTTATTCATGGATAGCTTTGATCACACCTGAGTTTATGCTAATGGGATGGCCCAAAGTAGATCCTTAACTAGCTTCAGGTCTGGCCACCAGAAAGATGGACTATCTGACTCTGGGGCTGGAACTTGTAGCCACTCTGACCACTGGGGATAGAAGAGCTGGAGACTGAGTTTAATCACATGGCCAATGATCTAATCAACTCTACCTACAGAGTAGACCTTTCCCTGAGTTTCTTCTTTGGCTGGTCCTGATCTGTATCTTTTATAATAAAACTATAATAATAGGTGCAGAATTTTTCTGAGTTTTGTGAGTTGTACTAGAAAATTACCAAACCTGAGGAGTTTGTGGAAACCTCATCTTTATAGCCAATCAGTCAGAAGTGCAGGTGGCTTAGGTATGCTGGTGTCTGGCTAACACTGGAAGTAAGGCCAGTCTTGTGGGGGATAGAGCACTTAGCGTGTGCGGGATGTGCTCACTCCAGGTGGTTAGTGCCAGAATTAAACTGTGCCATAATGTGCCCCAGAAAGTTAGGAAAAGTAATTTCAAGCCCAATGTTCCCATTCTAGTGCTTCTGAATCTTGACTATACATTGTGCTCTTGGGTTCCATGTAATCTGTGGAATTTTTCTAGTAGAGTCCAAATTATGCTTAAACTACCAGAGTAGGGTACTATTTCAGTCTTTCCTTGGAAAGAATTAAAACAGAACTTTAGAGGGAAGAGATATGATGTATGAAGCTGTTATTTGCTAATTCTTTTTAAATTTCACATAAATATCCTCAATAACATTTTTCTTCCATTTGTACTACTTCCTACAGTAAAATATTCCAAATGGAGATCTTTTTTTGAGGAAAGCACGATTTTTCTACTCTGTGAAGTTGTACAGCTTAAATCTACTATGGCAGTTACATTTTACAGATCTAATTTTTCTCAGATTTAGTATTTTGACTGTGTTGTGTTAGTGGTTCCTTGTCCAAATCCAAACTGTCATAAACTCTTATAATACGAGTGCAGGAATGGATCTAGGGATCATCCAATTCATTCCTTTTATCTTCACAAAGAAGAAATCTAAAGGATGGAGGAATGGGACGTCTGGCTTAAGAGCAGATTACTTATTGGCAAAGTCTGAATTTGAATTATCTTTCCTATTTTCTGATTCAACAAATTTAATCTCAGTTTTCATTGATAAGCCTATTTACTAAAGATTTAGTTATTTTCCAGTGTTATGAATGAATGTTAATATTGTAATTATACATTTTTCATAAATGGATGTGGCCATGAGTTAACACTGAATTGTACCAGGGAAGCTGTTTCCTGTGTGACTGTCTCTCTGGTGTCTCTGGGACCTGGTGTTCAGGTGACACTAAACTGACTTCAAAAAAGCAAAAAAAAAAAAAAGAAAAATCCTTAATATGATTTGAACTCACTTCTTTTCTGTGACTTGGCTTTTCCGAGACTTAATGAATTATATCTTGGTGAATCTTCATAAAAAATTCTTTTGCTCTGAGTGAAAGCGTTCTGTTTGTGGATAACTGAAAGAGAAGAGATTGAATTTTTGTTGTGTTTTTAGGGCCAGGCGCAGAGGAACAATTTACCTACAGTAAAATTCATCTCTTTTAGGTATACAGTTTGATGGGTTTTGACAAACATATCGGATTTTGTAACCCTACAACAACACAGTTATAGGACATTTCTATCATCCCTAAAGTTTCATTCATGCCTTTTGTAGTCTGTGCTCTCTTCCTACCCTCCATTTTCAGATAAACAAAATAGAGTGTAATCCCAAACTACCAAAAGAGTCTCTGAGAACATTGTTCAGAAATCAAGAAACATTAAGTTATTCATTATTGTTTCCATTTTAAATTTATTTATTCTAAGCACATTTATTTTATGAACTCTAATCGTTGTATTTTACTGCCAGAGATGTAGCTCAGTGGTAGAGGACTTGCCCAACATGCGCAAGGCTCTGGATTTGATTCTCAGCACTTTCCAGACAAACAAAGGAACAAACAAACTCAACAACAACAAAATAGTTTATATTTTGTCAAAAGCTTGTAAATTTTTCCATTTCCAATTGGTCTGCAGTCTCTTCTGTGGGGCGGTTCATTCCCTCTGTGATTTGCAGTTGTATGTTGAGAGCTTATCTTTCCATTGTTGTTTTTACTAGATTGCATGGCTGAATTGCCTCTGTGTTGGAAGTATCTTCTCAAGGTGGTACTGTTGGCTCCTGTCAGTGCTGGGATATTTCATGGTCTCCACCAGTTTCCTTATGTTAATCTCATGGCTTGAAAACCTGCTTCACGAAGGAAGTATATTTGGCTCTAACCCTCCATGCTGGGCTAGCCTGGCTTTTAAAATTTCTTTTAGGAGACCTGTTTTATTTTTCCATCCAGAAGGCAAGTTTCCTTGACGCTCACCTCCCATGGGGACAGAGACTTTCTGGTTTCTATTAATGCATCGGCTATTTAGGACTAGTTTCCTGTTCTCTGCAGGGATCCTAGTTCTAGCACCATTCTGCCCAATCTGAGCCTCATTTTGGCCAAGACCCTAAAATCTAAGCTTTCATTGTCTAGAAACAATATTTGGGTCCAATACCAGTCTGGGATGCCCAGTCGTCAGGTAGAACCAACCCTTTTTACCCATGTCTGGAAATTTTATAGTTTGTAATAGCAGGGTGGTCTGTATCAATTTCATCTTTGATAATGTCTTTGATTATTTTTCTTCAGTGGATCTTATTTTCTAAATTTTGTTGATGTTTCAAACATCTTAATTTTTCTTTCGTGTTGGTCCACATCAAAAAATTTGCTATCTTTATGTGCTTTTTTTTTTGTTGTCACTGTGCACTGACATACAATTCTAGCTGAATAGTTATCAGTTAAAATTTTATTTTATTTTATTTTATTTATTTTTATTTTAAACCAAGAACATGTATCAGTACATTCTACATACAATGGTCACATTCATTACACTTATTCTGTACCTATACATGATGCATCTTGGTTCGCCCCCTTCTCCCCCGCCCCTCCCCTCTGCTCCCTCCCTCCCTATTTACAGCAGGTTCATTCATCCTTTTCCATATTTTCCCTTTCCCCTCTCTTTCCCCTGTTGCCCTTTCTGCTTTTCCCCTTCTTTCTTTCTAGTACTCCTCTCCTCTGCACACTATCCTCCTTTTATATAATATCTATTACACCTCTTTGTCCTTATTTACAGTTGTGGTTTCTCATATCAGAGAAACAATTCGATGTGTACTCATGAGTGTCTTATTTATTTCACTTAAAAGTATGTTCTCAAGGAACATCCATTTATATACGAATGACTCTAGTTTATCCTTTTTTATGGCAGTGTAGTACTCCATTGTGTAGAAAAACCATATTTTCTTTAGCCATTTGTTGGTTGTTGGGCATTTAGGTTGTTTCCAAGACTTAGCTATTACAAATTGTGTTGCTATGAACATGGTGGTGCATATGTCGTTGTGGTATGACGATTTTAAATCTTCTGGGAAGATCCCCAGTAGGGGAATAGCTGGGTCAAACGGAACCTCCAGTTGTCAGTTAAAATTTTAATTGCTTTGAATTTCATTTAGCTGAAAAGAGAGTATGTCTAATATGGTGCTCCTGCATTTTACCACACATTTTAGAAATTATGTATAATCTTTTTTGATCTCTGTTTTTGTTTCTTTTCTGCTTGCCTGTGCTGAGTTTACTATTACCCTAGTAAAATATATTTCTCCATGATTACTGCTAAAGATATTTTGTGCATTATTGTTACTTAATCTTCAGCATGGTCTGTGTGTTTTCTGATTATGACATTCTTCATTCTCTTATTGCCTCTTATGTAATGCCTGCAAATGCTTTTATGCTTTCATCATATGGAAGACTGTAGACTAATTTTTAATTTACTATTTCATTTTCCCTAATCCTTGCCATGTATTAGAATGAAACTCATTTCTTTGTTTAATTCCAGCTGGCAGTCAAGTACCAGGCAAATGACATACTGCTGAAAGAATTAGATCCATCTTCATGGAGTTAAGGTCCCTTAATTAATGGGCAAGTCCCTGTCACAAAGCTTTTTAATAGCAGGAATTACTAGTCTTATAGAGACTATATTTTCCTTTTACGTTGTGTGTAAAATATGAAGCAAAACTGGCTGGGATCTGTGTATCCACACTGAAGGCCTATGTCTGGCAAAAGTCTGTATTAACAGTCTGTATGCTTAAATTGATTTGACAAAAATTGCCCATTATAGGTTGCATTTTTATTTTTATCTTTCCAGTACAGAGAGGTGTTGTTACTTTAGGGTTCTTTTTCCTCTCGATCTAGAACGGGTACCATGGTATCCAAACAAAATATACTGACTAGCAGAATTGCACTTTTGAGAAGAGGGAATAAACATTATCAAAAAATTCTAAGGCATGTACCTTTTAAAAGGACCTGTTGTATTCGTTTTCACCTCTAAGGCTAGATGTTTATCAATTTGCGTGGTGCAATTCTGATTAAAGAAAATAAATCTAGGTCATTTGAGAAAAACATAACTCCTTTGAAAGGTGTGTTATAAACTGCTTTATGTAAAAACAAAGATAAATTCTACACTAGAAACCTTGTTTTAATAGAAACATATTACATGAAATACTCTGATTTTAAAGTCTGGACTCCTAATTATAATGTTAAACAACAAAATGGAGAAAGGAAACAAACCTAACTTGAACTCACTGAGCCTCAGTTATCTTTCCTATAAAATAAGGATAATATGTCACAGAGGTGCTTCAGGGATTAAATTAGATAATGTATGTAATGCATTAGACAGTCTATAAATGTTTACTTTTTTCTCCTTCCATCTATTCCAGTCCTACCTGGGAGATGATGAGGTAGCTAGATTTCAGGGAAATTAAATGTCAGCAACATCAATATTAAACAGATGATATTTCTAGATGTGCCCAAGTATTTAAACAGAGCTTGAATGGATTGTGCTGTAATTCCATAAACTGTGGATAACTGAGAATTGACTGTAAACTGAGAATCACCTTATGTTGTGTATTATGTCCCTGAAATAACAGAGACTGAACAATTGAAGGTTTGCAGATAAGTAGGAGTAGCCTGGCACCTGTGGTATTTCAGGGAGAAATGCAACAGCATAACAAGCAGCACAGACAGTGTTATTAATTGTATGCGGAAGATACCATTAATCTCTCTGGAAAATTTCTTTCTGCAAATGTCAATTATCACCAGAATATAGAGTATCTAAGTTATTCAGTAATCGCTCAATTATCGCTAATGCTTGGTCTCCCCCTTTAATATGGGGTTGTTCTACATTTTTGGTTGTTCCTGGCTCTAGCCAGACTGCAGTTATATGCATTGATAGGCATTGTAGAGACACTGCAAATCAAAATCCCCAGGTAATCTCAAATATTATTTTCACTTTCATATCCATCCTCCAGCAAACTTTTCATTAGAATATCAAAAGAGGTGGAGTAGCCCGGGGTGGGGGTGGTTCTGAGTAGATTTCTGACTCTGCTAAAGGTGTAACTATGTGTTATGGCCCCAATATTACCAGTCATAGATAGAGGTAATTTTTAGAATCATCCTTGTAATCTCAGGTACTTATTACCTGTTGCTACATAACAAGCCACCATAACACATATGGTTTGAAACAACAGTTTATTATTATATCCCACTCTTTATGACTTAACTAGGCTCACCTTGTGGTCTTTCATGTAAAGTAAAATAGGGGCTATAGCTACATTGATTTGACAGCTGTGTTAGGTTAATGTCATGTGGCTGGCAGTTGATGACATTTTCTGAGAGCTCAGCTGGGGCCACTTCCCTGGACAGCTGCCCATGGTTTTTCCATGTAGCAGAGACTTCTCCTTGTGTGGCAGCAGTCCTCAAAGGAGGCATTGCAGGAGAAACTCTTCTAAGAAGTCAAGCTAGAAGCTCCAAGGCTTCTTGTGGTGTGGCTTCAGAAATCTTACTGTGTCACTTCTTTCATTTTCTGTATGTCAAACAACCCACTAAAGTTGAGCCCAGAGTAGGGTAATGAGACTCCACCTTTTGGTGAGAAAATAGTAAGATGATACTACAGAAGAGCATGTTGGATAGGAGATAGTGGTGGTAGACATCTTTGGAAAGTAAAATCTACGGTATCCAGTTCTACTCCTGTTCCAGCTACCTTTCTACATTTACCTGTCAATTCATGGAAATTCACAATTAGTAAAAGTGCAGAGAGAATTGGACAGTATCAGCTTTCAGGAACAAATCATGATTATTTCATAAGCCAGATTTTCTTGTATTCTTCTCAATGTCATTGCCTTGGTCGATAGGATGGTCAGAATTTTGTATTTATGTCTACTTTGGCTGCTGGAATTCTGTTGTGTTCCTCAGCTCTGCTTTGACCTTGCTGTATTACAACTGCTTGACTTGCTCTAGATCCCTGATTCTCAAGACTTGTATCACATTTGCCTTCAAAGTATGGCTTTCAGGTCTTTGGAGTATGGCTTGACAACTGCCATATCAGGTTTTGTACCTTCTGCCTTTAGCTCTTAGCTAATAGGTAGTTGCCTTAGGTGTAGTGGAAACCTGGCTGTCCCTGTTTTCTATCCTAACCCCACACTCGTCCAGGCCTCTCCAGGTTGTAATTTTATTCACCTGGTTCTGTTGATGTCTAGCTCCCATCAGGATGGAGGAACCTCTATGCCTATAGTCTGAACTTTTTCTCTTCAGTGAAAAACAAAGATTTCCTGTGTGGCTCCTTTGTGTTAGTGCCTTGACTTCCCAGTGTCCTTACCTTCAGGACCTCCTACACTATTAGGCCGTTGTTCTCTCTAGAACCTGGATATTACTGTAATTAAATAACTTACAAGGTGTATTTACTCTTTCTTGGTCATTTAGTTTGTTTCTGCAAGGATTCAGCGTATTGTTACCCATTTAGCATATTGAAGGAAATAGTTTCAGGAAGAAGAGCAGGGGAAATTCGGAGGACTTCAATAGCATTTTTCTTTTCTTCTTTTTTTTTTTTTTTGGCAGGGGCTGCTGGGGATATAACTCAGGGCCTTGTGCTTGCTTAGGCAAGTGCTCTACCACTGAGCTAAATCCTCAACCTCTTTGATTGTGTTTTAATGGACTGAAAATAACTGATACAAATAGAACATAATTGGGTGAATGGTCAGGATATTACTGACTCCTCATGGGTCTCTAACCTTGGGATGGAATGAGAGTTAAAATGCACTGGTAATAGGAGGTTAGAGTCCGCCCAAACCCACGATTCTTCCCTTTGGTGGTTTCTTGTTATTTTTATACTTAGGCCATCTGCATTTTATGTAAGTAGAAATTATTGAATACAGTGTGTCTTTTATAATTTGTGAAAGTTGGAAGGATCTCAACCTATGAGATAACAGTTTTCTTGACCTTATTTCAACTCCTAAATTCAATTTAAAGTTTTGTATTAATCACATATAATGTCTTAGGCTTCTGTAGGTGTGTGTGACTGTGTAGATGAGGCACATCATTAAAATAAACAATCTTTTGCCCTTAATGATTTTCAGTTCAGTGGAAGAGATAACACACACAAACAGTCAGATACAAGCATGATATGTGTTATTGAGAAGTATAATTTTTATGGACTATTTGAGATATCCCTTGAAAAATAGATATTCCTTGATAAAGTTTTAGGGGAGGTGCTTGGGAGCCAAACAGGCATTTTAGGTGGAAAGAACAGTTTGAATAAAAGTAGAAGGGCATGTCCATACAATTCTTTTAGAAGAGTGATAACTAAATGAGTTTTGGTAGATAGAGGATACAGTAAGGAAAATATGAGTTGTAAAACTAGACTAAGAGGTTTGAGCCATTTTGGATTGGATTTGAATACCTTATGGGAGTATTTTCAATATTCTGCAGGCAATAATGGCTACCAAAACCTTCGTGCCATGCTAATCCTAATATACTCAAACTGGGAGGGTGGTTCATAATACATTCATGATAAGAAGTCCGAAGCTTGGCAACAATTATTCCTATGTCTGGAGTTCTGGTTGAAGACAAATTATAGTGGCAGTACTGGCTTGCTGGGAATCTTGTAGTGTTATAACATGTATGATTTGGCCTTTCAGGATGCTGGGAGCTCGGGTTGGTAGGAAAGAGCAGGGAGTGAGAAAAGGGGGAGCCTAAGTCTAGGTGAGCTAGTGTGGAAACAGAGTTGGGCCTGAATGGAAGGTCCCATATCCTTATCTCAGTGGCCTTAGGGACATGTCCAATGTGTGTCATAGTCTGCATGTGTTGGTCTTAGAAAACTTTGATCCTAAAAAGCTTCAGGGAAAACTGAACCAGAGGTAACATCTCGTTTCTGCAAGGTTTATCTAGTTTGGAACAGAATCTCGACCAGAGGTGGGGGATAATAGGCTTAGCCTCTGACTAAGGGTATAGAATTCTAACACGGGTAATTAATTTGAGTGGTTCTAGCTGGAAGGAGGGGTTTCTGGACATATATCATGGTGGTGAAGTCAAGGCATTTTGCAGTAGCACACTGGCTTATTTGCTTTCAAATCAGCTCAACACCATCCCCTTTAAAGGTTCTTTATGGCAGATGAGAATCTGGGAACTGCCCTTCCCAGTCTGGATCTCAGGTAGGATGTTTCAAAGAAATATCTTAGGTAAGAATAGGGAGGAAAGAAAAGGAAGCCTTGTTCATTGGAGGCTGGTGTAGTTGGAAACATGGGCCAAAATATTCCCAGAGATTTTCAGTGAGTGTTGAAGAATCCATCACTTGGGGCTTTCAGGCAAGATGGCTGGTGGTGGCTTCCCCAGCCCACTGTCCCTTGGCTCTTCCAATATGTGTGTCAGTCTCTAAATCCCTACTTTAAAATACTTCTGCTTGTAATGTAGAGTAGCTTCTGTTTTCTTGACTCAACCCCAGCAGTAATAAGCAAGTATTGCTATTTTTGTTAATTTTACCAGGCATGACTTTAACTCCAGAAGGAGAAATTGGAGAGCAAATTAGGAATTCAGGGTAGAGGCCTAGTCATGACTCAGAGAGAAGAATAATGGGACTAATTTTTCCATAGGTATAGAAGTCCTGAATACTTCTCTGTGCCCAGGTACCACATGAACTGTTACCACAGCTTGGAATAGATGTTGTAAGACTGTAACATAGGCAGGACTGGAATAGATATACCCAAAGGATAGGAGGCAACAGAGGGACATTTACCTAAGACAGTGGGGAGTATCTGAACCAAAAGACCAGGTTAAGGCAAAAAAGTAAGGAAGGGAATGCAGCAAAGAATGTCAAATCTCGGGGGAATCTCCAACACTGGAGTTAGGAATCAGAAACAGCACAATGGGAGCTTTTATGTTTAGGAGAGTAGAACTAGAAAAATATCCAACAATGCTGCAGTACGTGTCATGCTCTTGATTATGGCCAGGAAGGACTGTGATATGTGTACGGAGCAACTGAACATTAGGGACCAAGTGTGGAATGCATTAGAAAGCCAAATGGTTTAGGGCAATGAGATGGAATTTAGAGCCTAATAAGTGACAATTCTTCCAGTGGGCTCTAAACCTTGGTTGTAACTGACTTGGATAGGCAGGGTTGGGCTGGATCTAAAGACTGAGGAGCCCTTGTTTTTGTACATGGATTGGACATAGCAGGTCCAGGTCTTAGGCTTTGCAGTAGCCAGGTAAGTGGTCCTTCTGTGGCTTCACAGATGTTGGAACACATTTTAAATGACAGAGTGTTTTCTGTTGGAGGAATACTTTTCAAAGAGCCTTGAAATCATGTAGTGGCACTTGTTACTTTTTGTAGATGGTGTGGTGGGATTACTGTGGTCAGATTGAGCAGGAACACCCAGCAGGACTAGTTGGTGTGGTTCTGGGCGTAGAGGATCCACCTGAGGACTGTTGCCAACACAACATAAAGGAGAACGGGAACAGAAGATAACTGCCGGCTGTTTCCCAGGAGAAGCTCTGTCATGGCTGGTTCTCCCGAAGGGAACTCAGCTGTTCTTGTCACAAAAGGAGCTTGGGGCCTCACTGTTGGGAATGGCTGCTGTCTGCTTTGGGGAAGCTCTGGTCTTCGTCTCTGCTGTGAGTGTCATACCCTGGCTGCATAGATTTCTTCAACCATTTAGTGCAGACATGGATATACATGGGACAGTGCTGTGGGCTTCCAGCCCTTGATTGGATCTTTTGGGTCTCCAGTGCATAGATGTTCTGCACTCTTCCTGCATTTGGCTTGGGTGTGTAAATGTTGTAATGTGTAAATGTCCTGTATTAAATCTGCTCTCTTGCAAACCATTAACTCTAGAAAAGTGACTAATGTAGAGAGCTACACAGACTTATTAAGTTTCTAAGAAAATAGTATCTCATTTTGTACCTCACCTCAGATTTGCTATTGTGATGCTCAGAAATTAATCCATACATATTTTTCAAACAGCACAACCTATTAATTTATTACAAATTGTTATTTATTTTTATTTTGAAAATGGTACTTGTCCAGAAGTTCTAACAGTGTTTTGTTACTATTTGTGAATCAAAACATTCTGCTATCTATCAAATGACTTTTAGCGAACTAGCTTTCTTTTGAAATTTTCTGATAAAATTTATTGAGAAAGAAACATTTTTATTAGAAAATGTTTTATATACATTTACAAATATGTAGTAAATAAGCCTGTATCAGCAAATCATTTCTAATAAGTGTGCTCCATATTCGCTGTGGTTTTTTTCTTTTAAGAAGTACATGTTGTAGCCCTTCTTATTTCTGTCACTTTCTCTTGTATCCACCTTCCATGTATCTATACAAAATACTACCATTTTGTCTATTTTAAACATATAAAATCAAACAAAATATGTAATTGTGCAGTTAGGTTTTTTTCTCTCAACTTTGTTTTCCAGATGTATACATTTAATACCTTTACTTCTTCTTTACCCATTTAATTGCTGTATAGTATTCCATATTCATATTAAGCAATGGTATATATGACTATTTTCCCATTGCAGTATTCAGATGGTTTCTGTCTTAGGTTTTGCTTTTGTTTTTACTATTAAAAACCATATTGGAATGACTACTCACCTGTGTAGATTTGGGAAAGTTAAAGTTTAGGGACCAAGTACAGTGTGGATTAGAAGGGACACACACACACGCACGCGCACGTGCACACACACACACACACAATCTATCTTTCTATTTCTTGTATATATGTACAAGAGTTTCAGTGCATACATCTAGGGAATTGCTTGATAAAGGAAATAACATCTTCAGTTTTACTCGATGTTGTCCAGTTATTTTCAGGTCACCGCATCAGTTCCTTCTTCCAGCAGTGAGCATAAGAATTCCTATTTTGTTGTTGTTGTTGTTGTTGTTCTGCAACACTGGGTATTTTCCAGCTTGTTAGTTTCTGCCAGTTTGATGGGTTTGAAATGGTCTCTTGTTGATATTTTGATTCGTGTTGTCTGTCTTCTCAGTGAGCCTGAGCATCCTTTTGAAAATGTGTGGTTCTCTGTAAATTTCCTGTTCATATCTTTACTCCTGGGTGGTTTGTCTTTTTCTTATTGATTTGGAAGACTGCCTTTGATACTCTGGACCTCGATCACATATTGTTCACATGTTGTCTTTTTCCAGTCTATGACTCATGCTTTCATTTTTTTTATGATGTTGTTAGAGAAACAGACACTTTATTTTAACTCAGTGGGGCTACTGTCGATCTTATTCCTCATGATTTGCATTCTTTTGAGTGTTATAAAAATATCCCAAGTTAACTCCTGAAACTTTAAAATTATGTTTCCCATTTGATGTATAATGCATCTGAAATGCATTCTTATTTATGATATGGAGTGCCATTTTTTCCTTGTCATATGGATAGTTATTCCCATGTTTATTATCCTGGAATATGTGTTAATTAGCCAAAACTTTCCCCACTAACTCATAAAGATAACTCTGTCATCAATCAAATTATGATATATAGATGGGTCTTTTTGCGAGCCTTCTTCTTTGTTTTAGTGGTACATTTTTCCATTCCTACATAGGCACCACACCATCAAACTGTGAAAACTTACTAAGTCCTTATAGTAGCTGATCATTTTGTATAAGGGAACTTATCTGTTTCTTGAAGATTGGATGCAAGTGTCTATACAATTGTGGGGAATTAGAGTCCTGTTTTTATAAAGATTTAAAAATATCACCTCATTTAAAAAGTGATTTTTATCCAGGAATTCTATTTTTTTCTTGAGCAAATTTCTATGCTTTTCTAGAAAACTACTCATTTTATTTAACTTTTAAGATTATTGGCACATTATGACTTATTTTCGTATCAATTATGGAATTAATTGCTTGACTAGGGAAGTCACATCTTCAATTTTACTAGATGTTGCCAAATTACTTGTTATGTCATTATGCCACTCTGAGCAATTATCTGAAGAATATTATTTCACTGTCTTATCCTCTGGCATTATTGATATTTGTTTGAGCCTCTCTTTGTCTCTCTGTTTCTCTTTTTATGCATATAGGTATATATATCTTTAAAAATCTTTTGTTTCTCTGGGCATAAGTGAGGGAATCCAACCACCACCATCCTGGGCTGACCAAAGGCTGCTTTAAGCTTCTTCCATCCCTTTATGTGTTTATATCTGATAAAGATGTATAATGTTGGGTGAATAAGGCCCGATAACCAGGGCTTCACCCCGTAACTCCCATCATACTCTTCAGCCCTACTCCTGATAGGCACTGCCACACCTTGCATTTCTCAACCCTTATCTCCAGCAGGGAGCTACAGCTCCTTTTTACTGAACTTTTCCCCTCACAACCCTGCTTATGATCATAACCCTATAAAAGACCTCATAGCCTGTATAAAAGTGGCCACATGGGCCCTCAGACCAGCAGTCCCTCTTGGGTTTTTTTCTAAATAAACTTGTCCTGACCGTTGAGCTAGTATCTTTGTCCCTCCTTTTTTCTAACACCTAGACTGCCTTCAAATTTATTATTTTGCTCTTGGACCCAGCTGGGATTTTTCATACCTTTATTTATTTATTTATTTATTTTTTATTCTTAATGCCTTTATTTTTAATTGCAGTACTTATAATATATTTAATTAATTTGTATTTACCATCATTTTGTCTTATTTTACTATTGACTACCCTGAATTTAGATTTCTTATCTATTTTTTAAAATTTTTTTTATTTTTATTTTTTAACCAAGAACATGTATTGGTACATTGTCCGTATATTGATCACATTTATCATATTTGTTTTCTACCTGTACATGGTGTCTCTTGGTTCTCCCCCCTCTTCCCCTCCCCTCCCTTCTGTTCCCTCCATCCCTATTTACAGCAGGTTTATTTACAATTCTCCATGATTTCCCTTTCCCCTTTTATTCCGTTTTTTTCCTTCCTGCTTTTCCCCCTTCCCTCCTTCTAGTACTCCTCTCCTTTGTATATTATCTTCCTTTTATATAATATCCTTTACACTACTTTGTCCTTATTTACAGTTATGGTTTCTCATATCAGAGAAACAATTCGATGTGTGCTCATGAGTGTCTGATTTATTTCACTTAGTAGTATATTCTCAAGGAACATCCATTTACATACAAATGACTCTAGTTTATCCTTCTTTATGGCAGTGTAGTACTCCATTGTGTAGAAGAGCCACATCTTCTTTAGCCATTCAGTACTCTAAAAAAGGAAATTGAAAGGGATATCAGAAAATGGAAAGACATCCCATGCTCCTGGGTAGGAAGAACCAACATAGTGAAAATGGCTATACTTCCTAAATTACTATACAGATTTAATGCAATTCCAATCAAGATACCACCAACATACTTCAAAGAATTAGAAAGGACAATCATGAATTTCATCTGGAACCACAAGAGACCAAGAATAGCAAAAACAATCCTAAGCAGCAGGGGCAAGGCAGGGGGCATCACAGTCCCCGACCTAAAACTATACTATAAAGCTACAGTGATAAAAACAGCATGGTACTGGCAAAAAGACAGACCTGAGGATCAATGGAATAGAGTGGAGGATGCAGAAACAACTCCAAATGCACCCAAATACCCTATCTTCAACAAAGGAGCCAAACACCCTCACTGGAAGAAAGATAGCCTCTTTAACAAATGGTGCTGGACAAATTGGCTTGCCACATGCCGAAAACTAAAACTAGATACATGGCTCTCACCATGCACTAAACTGAGATCGGAGTGGGTCAATGATCTAAACATTAAAACAGAAACACTAAATTTACTGGAGAATAGAATAGGAAGAACCCTTGAAGACATAGGGATTGGAAAAAAATTTATGGACAGAATCCAGACTGCACAGGAAACAATGCAAAGAATCAGTGTTTGGGACCACATGCTATTAAAAAGCTTTTGCACAGCAAAAGAAATCACCGATGGAGCAGGACAAAAAACTACGGAATGGGAAAAAATTTTTACTAGCTATCCATCAGACAAAAGTCTAACATCTAGAATATATAAAGAACTCGAAAAAATTAAATCTTAATCTATTTTTGAGTGTTACTCCTTTATCTCTTTGGGACTATCAAGCAACTTGTTTTGCATAAATCCGTATTATGAAGAATGGAATCAGGGACTGTTTTCATAGCTACAGTTTTGTTTATCTGTTTTGGTCTCACAGGTTGTCTAGCTCATCACACATGGAAGTTTGTCTCTTTCTCTGTACTCATTTCTCCCTGTTCGGCAATTTTGAGGTTGTATCCACCCACTTGCATCATGGTTGACCATCCCTGGCCTTCTGACTCAGTCCTGCGTCTTATATTGATGGTTGCCAGCTCGTGTTCCTCAGTAATGATGGGGCCATTGCAGAGTTGGTCACTAAGTCAAGGGGCAGCTTCTTTCAGCGTTTTGTACAAGGTGATATGTTGTGTCCGTCTGCTTCTTGTTTTTTATCTTTTAATTTTATTTTAATGGTAGATTTTAGATGTACATATTGATAACATTTATCATAGGCAATTTGTACCTGTGCATGATATATCTTGTTGCTTCTTTTTTTCCCGTTCCCCTCCCCTCAGCCCCTCCTCCCTCCCTATTTACAAAAGCTTTGTTTCTATTTTTTTCCTTCCATTTCTTATTTCTCTTGACCCTCTGTTCCTTTCCCCCTCCCTTGTTCCCTTTCCCATTTGGACATTTTCTTCCCTTTCCCAATATAATACATTTTAGTCTTTATTTACAATTCACTTTCTCACACCAGAGAAACTATGCGGTATTTAAACATGTGTGTCCGATTTATTTTACTTAAGAGTATGGTCTCAAGATGCATGCATTTACCTAGGAATATCTCAAGCTTATCATTCTTTATGGCAGAGTAGTACTCCATTGTATAAAAAAACCACATTTTCTTAATCCATTCTGCTGTTGATGGGCATTTGGGCTGCTTCCATGATTTAGCTATTACAAACTGTGCTGCTATAAACATGGGTGTGCTTATATCCCTGCGGTATAATGATTTTAATTCTTTTGGGAAGATAACAAGAAGTGGAATAGCCGGGTCAAATGGAATCTCTAGTCCTAGTTCCCTGAGGAATCTCCACACTGATTTCCATAGCGGTTGTACCAGTCTACATTCCCACCAACAATGGAGAAGGGTTCCTTTTTCTCCACAGCCCCTCCAGCATTTGTTATTGGCTGATTTGTTGATAATAGCCATTCTTTGTGGAGTGAGGTGGAATCTCAGGGTTGTTTAATTTGCATCTCTCAAATGACCAGTGATGTTGAACATTTTTTCATATGTGTATCTGCTGTTTCTACTTCTTCATCTGAGAAATGTCTATTCATTTCTGCTGCTCACTTTTGGATTGGGTCTTTAAATTTGTGGGGTCTGATTTTTTTGAGTTCTTTATATATTCGAGATGTTAGTCCTTTGTCAGAGGAATAGCTTGCTTCTTGTTTTATACAAGCAGCAGCTGCAGTCAATTGTTGGCAGCATGTACTCTTCCTTTAAAAAGCAGAGAGGTCCAACTTCAACCTAGTCCTCAACAGAAGCCAAATTCCCAGAATCCTCTGCCTACAAATGTGTGCAAAAGCCCACAGGCCTTTGCTTTGTCTTGTTCATTATTGAGTAATTCTGTGCCATTTGCCCTGGAGTTGCTTATCTCAATTTTGAATGCAATCACTTTAAAAAACGTTTCTTTATTTATCATTATTATATCTGAAGTGCACAAATCCTTGAAATATAAACACAAAAGGAACAAACAAATTTAAAAAACTAAACTCCTAAAAATAGCTGAAGTTTAGCTTGCATTTTTTTGGAATAGCAGGTTTTCACTCTTTCTCGAGTGTTTCTCTGTAGTGAATAGAGGTTGACTAGTATTATAGTGTTTCACTCATTTTTATCTTTATATTTGAACTGCAGTTGCCCACAGAATGTGACTCCAAGATGTAATCTATGCATAAGGATTATTTAAACATTATAGTTTTGGTCCCGAGAAAATTTTTATTAGTTTTATCAAGAAAAAAAATGTTAGTGAAGGCTTGTTCTGTAAATTTAAGACAGTAGTCAGTTCATTGTTAGAGTCACTGTTTTTGTATTACGTTTTTGTTTTAGATTATATAATGGAATATTTGACTATTCAGTCTATAGCCTATATCACAGCATAGTAATATGGATTAAATGAAGAAAGGTATGTTCAAACATTCTGTAAATTTTAAAATCCCATGCAAGTGTGAGTTAATCTTCTGTTTTATGCAAATTATTCTGTTTCAATTTATGCATAAAGGCTGTTTTAATAGATTTTGTTCTATAGAGGAAAAGTTCTGCTTCCAAGTCATAGAAAAGTGTATGAATTATCCTAATTTGCATTTTAATACTATCATTAAAGCCTGATTGACAATTGTTAATGTCTTATTAAACAGTGAGGCAGGCATAAACCCAAGACCCTGGGTATGTTTAGTCTCAAAATTAATAGTCTTTAGATTGGAAAAGCTGAGGTATTTCAACAGTTTTTGCAGTAATAAAACTTAAATATGCTGAACTGTGAGGGACCTGGAAGTTTGAACCTTGATCAGCTAAATCAGTTTTTCTTTGATCAGACCAGTTCAATCAATTGTAATTTCCACAAAAATTTAGGTTGCTAAAATGGGCCCAAAGAAACTGTAATCTTCTTGACATTGTGGTTATTTAGACTCAGCATAACTCAGGTAGAGCTTTCCAGAACACTTCTGTTGCTAGAACACTTCTGTTCTTGGAGACTACAGAGGGGTACCACCTTGGGTATTGAACCTGTCTTGTGATGAACTTTTCTGGCATTTCTTTAGCTAAGACCCTTTTGGGGAGGGATCCGTGATAGACCAACTTAATAAAAATATTTGCTCCCTAGTATCACACTGGAGCAAAACTGTGGTGCATACTTTTACCTTCCTTTTCTGTGGAAAAGAGACTTGAAGAGAGACATGGTTTCTGGTATATTTATGAACTGTTGCATGATCTCAGCCATATATTAGAGATTTATTTCTACTGATATTAAAGCAATCTTCAATCAGAACTGAATCAAATCTGCGAACAAATGGACTTAGCAGATGTATACAGAGTGTTCCACCCCACAGCAACAGAATACACATTCTTCTCAGCTGCACATGGGACGTTTTCCAAAATAGACCACATATTAGCTCATAAAACATGTTTAAGTAAATGCAAGAAAATTGAAATTATACCATGCATGCTATCAGACCATAGT